>CDFA01025757.1:181691-453320 GCA_000826305.1 Acanthamoeba healyi | reverse complement strand
GGGGGGGGTGCGCACCCTGGGCGTCTTCTGTGGAGGTGGCGGTGAGGAGCTTGGAGTAGAGGCCCTTCATGGTGGAGATGTTCTCGGTGATCTGGGACATGGCCTCCTTGATCTCCTCCACCTGGCTGAAGAAGTCGTTCAGCTCGGCCGTCGATTCCTCATCGGCCGCAGGCTCGCCGTTCTCGATGTCCGAGTCGTCCGAGTTCATGTTCTTCATCTCGTACTACGCGCGCGTAGCGCCACCCCCCCCCCACAATTGCATTTTTTTTACGTTTAGTTTCAATAAATTATTAACAAAAATAATAAAAATAATTATGTTGCTCGGAGTGGAGCAAAGAGAAAACGACCACTGAGATCCGACAAACCACCAAAGCTCGAGCGCGAGCTCATTAATTGAATGAAAATGGAATAAAAATAAATAAAAATAAAAAATTACAGCGCTCGGCATGGAACGATGAAAAAAGACTGTAAATTAAAATAATAGGGGTACAGGGCGCCACGTACGTCGCTCATCTTGGATGGATCGTGGGGAGTGCGTTGGCACACTCGAGAATTATATATAAATAATTAACTAATTAATTAACACGATCGGCGTAGGGTCCGTGAGCCTCTCGCTGGTTCTTCAAATTGATTGAAAAAAATCCCTGGATCTCTACCAGTCGCGTACTGGTCCTAATCAATCAATCAATCGCAGTGTACTTGCCACGGAAGGCGAGATGATGCGTGCGTCAAGGGATAGATAGGCCCGTGTGCCCTGAGTCTCGCCGAGCGCGGCAAGCTGTGGGTCGACGCAACAGAAATAACGTCCCATCCGGACTTACGGGGATAATGTAAATCTCCGAAGCCGACATGAGATCATTTCCTTTTCAATTCTCTTGGTTTACCGATTTTTATAATTTATATTTAATTTGCGCGACGGCGCAATGGACAATGTCATTTCTTCGTCCTCTCGCGAAGGCCATCGGCGCCACCATCAAGCCCGAGACTCCTCGCGTGTCGATGGCTTGATGGTCGGGGGTTCATTGGCGGGCACGAACTCGTAGGAGGACGGCGAGGGACGCGAGCAAACAGCCCCACACGAGCACCACGGCAAAGAACAACGTCGTCGCGTCGTTGAGGCGGTAGCCGCCGTCATGTACGGTGGCGTCGTCATCGCGGGCATCCACGAGCGGTTTTGTGGTTGTGATGGGATCCTGCGCACGATCAGCGGCCATGCGTCGGTGGAACGCGAGCAGCTGGGCGTGCGTGGTGAGGGCAGGGTCGAATGCGAACGTCGCCAGCTCCTCGGTGAGGTTCCTCGTCCACATCATCAGACCGTGCTGCAGCATCGCCATAGTGGGTGAGAAAGCAAGGACTGCACCGCTCACACACACACACACACGCGCCACCACGCATTGCTCGCTTAGTCGTGAGCGGTCGTGGTCGCACCTCGCGGAATCGCGCGAGCTTCGCGTCGTGGCCGACGATCCAGTTGTTGTGGACGAGGTAGGGATCGCTCTTGACCTTGACGAGCTGTCCGCCCTTGGTCTGTGCGCCGAACGCAACACAACAGTGGTCATCCAACGAGGTCGCCACCAAGAACACGCACGCACACGCACATACCTTCCAGAACCTGTGGAAGTAGTAGTAGCCGCTAGGGAAGTCATCCAGCGGCATCACTTCCATCTTCACCTGCAGGCCACACATCGCGTGCGTGTGCATGTGCAAGTGTCGTGAGCAGGTGCACGTCACTGTGCACAATGGGGGAGAAGAGGGGGAACACGGAGTGCGGTACCCCTCGCTTCTGCGGCTGCGAGGCGTGCCACTTGCCGAAGCAGGGCTGCTCCTTGACGCCGCCCTTCTCGCACTCCTGCACAAAGTCTACAAAGGCCATCGTGCGCTCGTTGCTTCGCCCCAGCCAAAAGCCTGTGTGCGTGTGCGTGTGCGTGTGCACAGTGTGAGTCCAATGTACGTGCCGTGCGCGCGTTGCAGGAGGAAGAAGACAGAGCCTCCTTACCTCCGCATATGAATACGCCCGCGGCCTCAGGCGGCGCGAGCTTGACGTCGTTGATGAAGAACAGATCGATCGTCTTGTCGGAGAACAACGGCAGCGGGTCCTTCAAGAACACGATGTCCACGTCCGTCAGCTGATGGCGGATTGCGTTAGTCGTGTCGTGTCGCGTGAGTGTGTGAGTGTGTGGACTCGTCACGAAGTAAGCCATTCGCTCACGCATGCGCGGTCGATCGATCAACGCACCAAGACGTCGAGGCCCATGTTGAGGATGGCGCGCACGTAGGCCGCCTTCTTGTGCACCACCTGATTCCATTTGGTGTACATGGGGTCCTTCTTGTCGGCCGTCCACATGGCCGCCCCGGCAGACGAAGCGTTGTCGAGCCCGATGTCTGGATCGTACGCCCAGTCGATACCTTCGCACACGCACACGCACACACACGCACACACACGCACACACGCCACACACACACACGCACACGCACACGCGCACACACGCACACGCACACACACGCTCACCTCACGTCGTCAGATGCTAGTTCTGTGTGCGCGCAGTGTGGATGTGTGTGTGCGAGAGTGTACCGAGGAAGCTGAGCTGCTGGGCGGCCTTGAGGTCGTTGGGCACGATGACGTAGTTGGTGAGGTTGAGCCGATCGACAGAGGCCTTCCAGTTGAGCAGGAGGTCGACGTAGCCCGCGTTGACGAGTGCCACCATCACCAGCCCGTCCTTGGCCGCCCGCCTTGCCGTCTGTGTGTGGCCACACAGCGCACAGCCAACAACACCGTCAGTGCACGTGCCTTCGATCTTCAGGTCGCACTTTCACTTCCATCTTTGGTTCCGACAGCTTTGGTGTTGGTTGGTGGCGTACGCGCTGCAGGTCGTTGGTGTCGTCCGCTGGGCGGAGTGAAGGTGATAGTAGTAGTGGTGGTGGAGGGAAAGACACGGTGCTGTTCAGAGAGAGGGGAAGGAGGTGGGAGAAGAAAAAGAGGCCCACGAGCACGAAGGAGACAGCGAACAGGAACAAGAAGAGGAGCCTCCTCGCTCCTCTTGGTTCCTCTTCTCGCACGCTCATCATCATGTGCACCCTCCTCCTGCTCTTGCAGCAACGTTGCGCATGTCCTTCTTTCTTTAGGGTCGGAGTTAGTTTGCTTTTTTTTTTTTTTTAATCTTTATGCTCTAAACTCGTAAATAAACAAAAAATAAACGTTTCAGTAAAGAGAGGAGACGACGACATGGCTTCTTGTCTTGTCTTGTCTCCCGTACTCGAGGCCGCAGTGCTCTCCAGGGCCTGTTACGTGTTAGGCGGCAGGGTTGGCGGGTGTGGCAAGCTGAGTGGCGAACGGCCCTCGGAGCACGACCCTAGAGCACACGCGGAGAGGCAAGGCGATGGTGAGCCCCAGAACACACTCGCAGCCGAGGAGAGACTCTTGAGTGATTCGTACCTCTTGATGGAGATGTTCCAGAAGGAGTAGACCGAGTTGTAAAGCCTGAGTGCGGGGGAAACGAGGTAGGGCTGGACGACTGAGCGAGCAGACTGAACGAGGATGGCCTTGTAGTTGTTGCGGAAGTTCCAGTAGACGTCCTGTAACGACACACACAGCAGGGAAGCACCACACGTCAGCACTTGTGAAGCTCGCACGACGCGCCAATGCCGAGTGTTCATCGTACGCGTCCTTGCTTGACGAGCTTATCCTTCTTCTCGGGGTCGCTGGTACGCATGTAGATGAGGAAATCGTTCAACGTTTCGTATGATTGCAGCTTCTCGTTGGCCTGAGCCTTCAAGTTCTCGTAGCCCAAGCGCGAGTACGTGCGCTGCACCGTCGTGAGAGTCAGGTCGTACACCCGACCCACATAGCTGCATTTGTTCAACGACGGCACGCTGTGAGTAGGCGCACGGGGACGTCAAGCTCAAACGAGTGGGCATGTACCTAGTTCGGCCCTCCTGGCTGTCTCGGCGCGACTTGCCTGCGGTGGGGCCTTCGTCGCCCTTGGGCTTGTCCTCAGGAAGGTAGTAGTCCACGAGAGCCTCGGCGCGGTCCAGTAGACGTGAGGGCAGGGAGACCGCGGCCTTGTACGTCGACGACACGGGCTCAACGACCACCTTCTGCACCACCTTCTGGCTGAGCTCTGTTCCCTTCTCCACCTAGGGTGCGAGTTGCAGGTGCAGCAAGACGGGCTGTCAGCGCCAGGTCCTCAGCAATAACAACAACGTTACACGTGAAGCGCCGATATGGCGAGAGGACGTTCTATATCGGCGGGAGAGGGGAGAAGGTGCACCTTGTCAAGCTGACGCACGCTGAACTCGTCGGCGATGACAATGAGCGGGGCGAGGAAGTTGATGCTGCCCTCGACGAGAGGCGAGTGCACGACCTTGCTCACGTTGTTCTCGGCGAGCTCGCAGCCATACTACAATGGGGGAGGGTGACGTAGATGAGCGGCTGCAAGGGGAGACCCAGAAGCTCTTCGTGGGGAAGAGAGAGAGAGAGAGAGCAAGTACCTTGGCGATGCTGTTACTCTGCTTGACCGTCTCGTAGGTCTTGGTGGCGGTCTCCCAGCCATACTTGACCCACGAGTAGCCCAGCGCCCTTTCCACCAGGCGAGAGCTGAGCAGGCTCTTCTGCTCGTTTTGACCTTGCTGCTCTTGATGCAGCTCTTGTGTGTGTTGTTCGCTCATGGCTCTGTTTGTTCTTGCTTCTGTACTACTTGCTCTAGACTTACTCTCTCTACGCGCTACGTACGTTCGGCCTTGCTCTGGCTTGCTTGCTTTGGATCTGATATTATCGGTGTAGAGGCAGGCGTATACGATGATCTTTCGGTTCGAGGAGAGTGCGTACGTGTAGAGGGAAGGAACGGGTTACTTCCCAGGTGTCTGCTGGTGGTGTTTCTCGCGAAGCGACGACGGCCAGGCGAGCAGAAGAAAGAGGGAACGGTGATGCAAAACGAACCGCTTGGTCTGTTCTTGTTGGCCGTTCGGCTTGCAGTTGGGACATGCTGCCTTCAGTCTGCCACTTTTCGTCCTCTTTTCGTTGACCTGCTTGCCAATTTTGTCGACGTATTATCTGTTGTTGACGTTTCATATTTGCGAAATCGATTTCGAAACAGTTCAAGTTGCCATTGACTTGAGATGAGGGCACAGGGACGCATCGTGCGGCTGCGATTGGGCTCATCTGCCCCTGCCCCAAGCCGGTCACTGGCGGTCTATCCCAGCACAAGCGTGCACTTGGGCAGCACCTTCACCACCAGGGGATTTTCTTCCATTTCCTGCACCCCGCGCTCTCCTGCTCTCCTCTCCTCCCGCTCCTCCGCTGCCGCCTCTCCCTCGCTCGCACCACGCATCAACCCCTTCCGGTGCGTTTCGCTGTCCCGAGCCGGTCGCGCTGTGTGCCGGCTCTCTTTGCTCATTGCGCTATGCCACCACCACGATGACGTGGTCAACGTGCAGGCGAGGCTATGCCAACGTGCTGGCCGAGCGACGGAAGGAGCTTGAGAAGCTGGCCGGGCTCTTCTCTGAGGCGCGAGACGAGATAGAGAACGCCAGGGAGGTAGTCCCTCCCCCGCTTGCAACCTGTGAGGCACGGTGGTGCTGAGCCAGAGGTGGCGTGCGCTGTGCTGTGCTGTTGTGTTGCAGAGTGCGGGCACGACCTACTTCAACGAGGACTTTGCCGAGGCCAAGAGCTGTGCCACCAACGCCCTCGACTACTACAACCAGGTGCGTCATCAATGCGTCCGTGTGTCCTCAAAGGCCGCTCGTGCACTCACGGCTGAGCATGGTCTCTCTCTCGCTCTCGCTCTCGCTCTCGCTCTCGCTCTCGCTCTGACGCAGTTGCTGGCGGAGCTGCAGCCGGAGGAGGCTACCAAGCTGAAGGAGGAGCAGAATCCCAAGGTGCGCTTCGATCCTCTGGCGCCACATACACACTTGTCTCTACTCTAACCTCCTGGCACTGTCGCTCGGCCGATCAGATGGAACAGCTCAAGATGGAGCTCTCCATGCTCGAGGAGCTCGCGGCCGACTGACGCGCTACACGCGCCCGGGCCTGCACCACATTCCGATCGTGCTGGATCGATAAATGAATAAAAAACAAATTATCAAAAATGAAAAGGAAAACAATTTTCTCGTTCCGGGCCCAAGAACCCATACACGAGAAGCGGCGAAGGAAATTTTCCGGCTACGCGACACGGGAAGCTCCGCTCTCGCTACAATCGATCAGACTTCGTAATTCCGCTGCAACCTGCAGCCCCCCCGATAGAAGAAACTCTCCATCCATAAAGCCAAAGGCCTCTTTATCTGCATCTCTTACATATCAAGACAGAGAGAACCATCTGCCCCCCTGCAGAAGATCATCAATATCATTATCATCATCAATCTCAATTAGATCCATCCTTGTGCAAGAGAGAGAATGCCGTTGAAGAAGTCACGAAAGATTGCCGTGGTGGGGTTCAGGGCTGTTGGTACGTAGAGCTTCTCCCTCCCATCTGCCACCTCTCCCAGTAGTCCATTTTCTGCAGCCTGCGCGCCTTCTACTCCGAATTGATTGCCGCCCCTACATCTCGCGCTCGTGCACCGTCTCGTTCCCCCTTTTTGTGTGCACGCATGTGCTGACCCCTCCTCTCTCGTGCATTTGTACGTACGTGCGTACATCTCCAAACAGGTAAGTCGGCTGTGACGATCCAATTCTCAGAGAACCATTTCGCCGAGGCCTACAACCCCACCATCGAGAACACCTTCCACAAGACCCTCAAGCACAAGGGCACCGAGTACGAGCTCGAGATCATCGACACCGTACGCGCGTGCAACTGCTCTGCTGCCTCGTACCTAACTTAGATCGTTCAAGAGTCTGAACTCACGCGTGAGTTCTGCGTTCCATCACTGTGCACAGGCCGGTCAGGATGAGCAGTCGATCATGCCCTTCCGTGGCACGATCGGGATCGACGGCTACGTGCTGGTGTACTCGGTGGCGTCGCGCACGTCGATGGAGACGGTGAAGGTGCTCAACGAGAAGATCATCAACGAGAGCGGCTCGACCACCGTGCCACGAGTGCTGGTGGGCAACAAGAGCGACCTGCACAACGACCGCAGCATCTCAGTCGAAGAGGGCAAGCGCACCGCGGAGGAGCTCAACTGCGCCTTCATCGAGTGCTCTGCCAAGCACAACGAAAACATCTGTACGTCTGAGTCTCTGCACCCATCAACTAGAGTCTTCACTTGCACACAAGGCCAAGTGTGCTGACGCGCCCTGCACCCTTGTGCCCACACCCACACCCACACCCACAGCTCAGGTGTTCATCACGATTTTGGAGGAGATCGAGAAGGTGAACACGCCGCAGGAGCCCGTGCAAGAGAGCAAGTGTATCCTTTGTTGAGGCACCCAGGGAGAGGTACCAACAAGCACGCACATGGCGCAGCGCGGATCCATCGACGGGACTGCTATCTCAACATCACAACACATCACGTACATACCTACACACGCACCAGAGCCACGAAGCGAGCTTCGCTCAAACAATGACAACCACCACCGCGCGCTTTCGGAGCTCGAGCGGGACTTAGGGCCTGTCTTGCGCGTCCCTCCCGGCGCCTTGTGTAATGATGTGTACCTTATGCATAACCTGTCCACGTGTAAATAAACTGATGGCCCTTCTGTACCTACAGCCACCCCCCGCGTCTTGTTCTTGTTTGGTGATCTTCTTCATCATTGTTTACTCCTTCGTTGGAGGGTTGAAAAACAACGTTCGCTCGTTCAGAGGTGGAGGAAGGCCTTGGCCTTTGCGAGCCACTTGTCCTTGCTGTCGAGGAAGTACTTCTTGGTCTCCTCCTCGAGCCAGGCCTCGGCCCTCTTCAGCACCTCGGCGTGCTTCTCTCCCTGCGTGCGTTGCGTCTCTCACGTTAGAACACATGCGACTACGGACAACCGATAACTGCGCGCATACCTGAGCAGAGTGGGCGAGCACGGTGACGGCGAGCGAGGTGGCCCACACGCTGCTGATGTAGTCGACGATGGGCACGCCCACGAGGGCGTCGACGATCTGCGTGAGGTTCTTGTCCACGAGCTTGGCCAGGGCCGAGTTGAGCAGCCAGTAGTCCTTGTCGCCTCCCTTGAGCGCCACGAGCTGGTCGGTCAGCTCCTCGGTGATCTCCAGCTTCTTGCGGGGCGCTGCGGCGGCGGGCGCCGGTCCTCGCCTTCCGCCGCCATAGGCCGTGCTATCGTCGCGACCTCCACCTCTGCGCCATCCTTGGTCCTCACCGCCCGCGCCCCTGTCACTGTCACCGGATGGTATCGTTAGCGTGTGCACATTTCTGATTGTGTCCCTCGTTTGTTGCATTGCAGGGAGAACCGTTGGTCGCGCGGGTGGTGCTGTGGCCGCTCTCCTCTCTCTGCTCCCTCACCGCGCCTGTCGTGTCCATAGACTAGAGACGGGGGAGGAGGAAGGACACGTTAGTCACGGCCACCGAAAGCGACTCGAGTTGAAGGAGGAGAGGGACGCACAGGATCTGTCGCCCCTTTGGGGCGGGCCACCTCCACGACCGTCGGCACGGCCGAAACCGCCGCGACCTCTGCCGCCACGGGCGCCGCCGGCGGGCTGTCGGTAGCCAAAGCCGTTGAGAGGCACAGTGCGCCGCTGCATGGTGCCTTCAGTGGCCTCCTGCCGCTCCTCGACTGCCACGAAGGTGGTGTAGCGGGACGATAGTGAATAGGCCAGGCTGAGATCGATCACCTCCTTCTTCACCTCCTCGTCGTTCTTGCCCTCGACTCCCCTTTCCAGGGCTGGCGACGGCACACACAACACAGCGTAAGAAGGCACAACCAACGAAGTGGAAGGGACGTCTGCGCGTGCAGCTCACCTCGGATGGCGGATCTTGCGTAGAGCTGGTGCACCAGCACGTCCTTCCTGGCAGCGCTGACGTCGATGATCAGCTCGTGGCTGACTTCGCTGTCACCCAGCTTACCCCTCAGCGTCACCTTGATCTTGTCCTGCAAACGGTGGCACGGCGTGTCGTCGCTCAGTCTCACCGAATGCCATGGCGATGCGTGCATGGGTGTGTCTTGTACCTGGCCCTCGGGGATGGCACCCTTGGGAAGGACAGAGTACATGAACAGAACGCCCGACGAAAGGAAGATGGAGGCGGGGACGGCGATGTTCTTGATCTGCTCCTTATCCGCCAGGTCGCCCCAGTCCAGTCGCACGTCGGTAATCGAAGGCTTCTCCTTCTTCTCTGCGATATCCAACACACACACGTGCACGCACGGGTTCAGAGCTGGAGATAGGTGCAACAGACAGACAAACAGAGGAAGCGTGTGTACCAGCTGGCTTCTTGGACTCTTTCTCCTGTTCGCCTTCGTCCTTCTTCTCTTCGTCCTTCTGCTCCTCACTGGCAGCTGACTCGTCTTCCTCTTCGGTCTGCTGCTGCTCCTCTTCATCGGCAGTCGCCACCTTGCCAGTGGCAGCGGCAGGGAAGAGCTCTTGAGGATACACGATCAGGGCGGCGGCGTACTCGCCGCTGCCTTCGTCCGTCGCAGGGGCTTCCAGAAGGCCGTAGGACATGGGTGCCTGCTGCTCCTTGTCACTCAACAGAAGGAGGAGCGTGAAGTCGTGCTTCAGTGCGTTGACCATCGAACCCAGAGTCACCTACGCGACAGACCAAGAAGGTGCATCAGCGACAATGCGTCGCAAGCGTATGTCGTAAGGACCAGGGCTGCAGTGTTCCTCTGCGCCGGCGCAACCGGTAAGAGTACCTTGGCGTTGGATGCGGAGGGGAGAGCGATCGAGACCGGCTGACTCGCCGCGATGCCCGCGATGCGCGAAGACAGCTCAAAATCGACCTCGATCGTCAGCTTGAACTCGGGACGCGGCTGGTAGAACGTCGAAGGCGCGTTGTATCTGTTGCACACGAGATCGGCATGCGCTTCCTAAGCACACACGCGATGCATGCGCCATACGTGCGTGGTTTGAAGAGTGCGTGAGTACCCCTGGGCATTCTTCTTGGCGTACTTGGGCGCAAGGCGAGAGGGCAGAGAGAACTTGAGCCTCGGGGCAGCCGTGCCGTTGACGGTGCTCCTCTCGAATCCGAGCTCGGTCACGTAGGTGATGTGGATCGTCGCTTGCTTGCCTGGTGCCGTGCGCGCCACGTTAGCACTCCACTCAGGGAAGCTAAGAGGGACAAGGGACAGCGACACAACGTGCTGTGTGATGAGGGATCTAACCTGGAGCC
Source organism: Acanthamoeba healyi (assembly GCA_000826305.1). NCBI lineage: Eukaryota > Discosea > Longamoebia > Acanthamoebidae > Acanthamoeba > Acanthamoeba healyi. Next base: position 443,123 of record CDFA01025757.1, on the reverse strand, counting down.
AGGTTGCCCACGACGGCAGTGAAGACGTTTGGCTTCTCGGACCGGCCAGCAAAGGCGCCGTGCCCGCTGCTGACGGCGTCGTCGTACAGGTCCTGCGGCCGCGCGCCATCGTCAGCTCATGTGAGACGTACGTGTGTGGCGGGGCCAGCACAGCACGCAGAAGAAGAAGAGGAAAGCGAAGACGAAGCTCTCTTGAGGGGGGAATGGAGACGTACCGCGGCCTCTTCGTTCTCCTTGATCTCGCTTGTAATCTTGCGGCCCTCGACCTCGGCGCTAAAGGCGCAGACCGCAGATCTCGCAGCGATGGGGAACGTATAGCTGCACCGCCCCAGAGATGTCGAGGTCAGCCACGCTCGATCACGGCGCAAGCTGGCCACTCGATCGATCGATCGCGTAATCGAGGCGTGGGGGCGGGAGGGGGGGCGTGCCTGACTTCGATCGGATTGTGTTCGGTATTTTCGTACTGCTGCGTGACCTCCACCCTGGCGAAGAAATCGACGACGTGGGCGCGAATGGCGACGCTCTTGAGGGGGATGGAGACGCGCCTCTGGTTGAAGCTGTTGAAGCCAAACAGGCCGCATTTGTTGCTGCTGCTGCCGCCCTTGTTGGCGCCTACGCGGCCTGCAGGCGGTCCTCCAGTGCCCCCACCGTGCGGCGGCGCCCTGTGCTGCTGGTACCGTGGCTGCTGCTGATACTGCTGCTGCTGCACGCCATCTCCACCACCGCCCCCTCCGCCCTGTTGCTGATTCCACTGTCGATGCATTCTCTACTCGATCGAGTGGTTTGTGTGCCGCTACGCGCGAGTAGAAGACCAGCCCTAGTATTGCATAGTTCAAATTCCTCGCAACATGAAGAGTTCCTACGTTTTTTCCACCAACATGTTGTGTGATCACACAGCCAAGGACCTTCAGCCAAGACAAGCCAGGAAGAGGGGGGAAAGCTAGTTGGGAAGGGGGGGGGGTGATGAATGGTTTCTTCATTCTTCAGCCACCATGTTGTGGCAGATCATGCCATGTAGACTCTGTCTACTGCACACCGCCACCAGCAACATTGGCATCACGCTGTTTCTGCTTGTTGGGGTTCTCCACGCCACCACCGGTGGGCATGTCCTTGAGGTCCTTCTCCATGGCGCTCTCCCTTCCCTGCGACATCGGGTTATCCCTCGCCATCTTGTCCGTGGCTTGCTCTGATGACACACACGACGATGAATGTCCAGCGGTGAGCCAACACACGCTCAACGAGATGATGCTGCAAGAGACACCACGTACTCAGAACCTCGTCGCCCATCGGAATGTCCCCTTCTCGCTGGTTCAGCTTAGGGTCATACCCTGTGATCATACAAACAACACACGCAGTTGGTCGATCAAAACCGCGGAATGCAGCATGCCTGACATCACCATCACCATCATCATCGCCACCATCAGAGCTTGGGCGAGGAGGTGGAGGCGAAGTTGTGAGGAGGGGAGGAGGGCTGTGGTGCGCACCTCCAGACTTGTCGTTGGCGAGCGAGCCGATGGGCGTGGCCGTATCGTCGGTCAGGCGCTTGTTGCCCGTGTCGGTGGAGTAGACGTCGTTGGCCAGCCTGGCCTGCTTGTCGTCGTTGTAGCCGCCCGCTCGGCCCACGCCGTCCTTGTTCCCCGCGCCCATGTTGCTGCTCATGCTCCTGCACGCCCCGTTGAGGCTCTGCATCCCCGCTCGCCTCTCCGCCACGCCGCCGGCCATTCCCATCGCGCGCATCGCAGTCCTCCTCATGTTGCTGTCGGTGTAGTGGTGTCGAGTGTAGTCGTGTAGTGTAGAGTGTTGAAGTGTTGGTGAGAGTTTAGTTATGTTGTGTGTGAGCGCGCGTTTTGATGGTGAGGGCGACGCCGCTGCTTGCTGCTCGACCTCACGAAACGTAAAGTCAAGGGGAGGAGAGCGAGAACTGCGCGGAGGGGATGGTGGAGGATGGCGGTTGGTTGCAGACCTCGGAAGCCGCCGCGCAACGATCCGACCACTCACGTTGATCCATTTTTTATTTTATTTTTCGACTGCGGTCATTGGCTGCCGCTAGCTCAGCTCCTTCGCTTGTTCGCACCCCAGGACGGGTCTCCCTCGCTGTCCTCCTCCTCTTCTCCTTCGTCATCATCCACATCGGCCTTTCGCTTCTTTGCAGCGCTCAGCCTAGCGCTTCTCCGTCGCGCGCTTGGCCTCAACTTCTTTGTGGTGCTCTCCACCTCTTCATCTTCACCCTCATCCTCTTCCTCATCATCGTCGAACGAAGGTTCCTCCTCATCGTCCTCCAGCTTGGCCTTGCCTCTCTTCCTCTTCGTGGGCGTCGCTGGCTTCTTCTTCTTCTTGATGCTCTTTTGCGTCGTCGATGATGATGACGAGTTGGTCTTCTGCTTCTGCTTCTTCTTGTTGGTGGTGAGGGAGGCAAAGACCAGAGGCACATTGTCGTCGTCGTCGTCTTCTGCCATCGTCCGGCCGTTGATGACCACGCTCGACGCTCCGCACGCCTCGGCGTGCCGCTTCAGCATCGCACGGAATGCGTCCTCGTTGAACTCAACGTCCACCACCTCCTGCTCCTTGTCACCATCAGCTTCACCCGACGCTCTCTTGTTGCTCTTCGTCTTCTGCTTCGTCTTCTGCGAGTCCCGTTTGGCCTCTTCCTTCCACACGTTCTTGATGACGAGGGCGTCGCCCTCGACTTTGCCCTCGATCCGGCCCACGAAGCGTCCCCTGTACAGCAGCGGACACACGTACCTGCAATCCCAGGCACACCTGTGAGCGTTCGTCTTGTACCTCCAGCTGGTGAAGGAGAGAGAGGAAGAGAGAGCATGAGTGGGTGGGTGGCTGCAACGCGTACCAGCCCCAGGTGCGCAAGGCCTCCTTCTTGTAGACCTCCCACACGTACTCGAAGCCAAACACGTGCTGGATCAAGGGCCTGCACAACCACCGCCCCCAGGGATCAGAGCGAGCAGATCAGACAGTCAGGCGCGTGAGCGCGCGAGCTGTGTGGTCACGGGTGACGCACCGGTGCCAGACGAGAGGGTCGAGGGGCGCAATGATGCGCATCCGATCGTCGAAATCGGGGAACTGGCGTTCGGTCCAGCCCTTGGGCGCCAGGTAGCGCGTGCGCGAGCCCTCGACTGTCAGCCGAGGCAGTGGTCTGGTGAGCCCCACGTCCCACATCCACGAAGCAAGAGGGGGAGTGAGTGAGAGAGGCCTGAGGCTCACGTACTCTGCACTTCCTCGATGTCGCCGGCCTCGAGGAGCTGGTCGACGATGGGCGCGTTGCGGAACTTGTCCAGGACCGACCAGTGCGGGCCCGATGACCGGGGCAGGAGCCCCGCCGCCTCCACCCGATCCAGCACAGCCCACCTCGCTGCAAGCAAGTCGGTTAAGTTACACGCTGGCCGATGCAACACTAGCGTCGCGTCGCGGCGCGTACCAAAGGCGTCCTCGGAGAGGGGAGGGCCGAGCTGTGCGACGACCTCGGGCGGGAAGATGGCGTCGGGCGTCGAGAAGAGCTTCACCTTGGAGTCGCGCCCCTTGCCTCGCGTGATCACGACCCTGCAATCGCGCCACAGCACCTCGAGCGCCAACGACGTCGCCGACCTGAGGTCGCACGCACACGCACGCAGATGAGCACAATGCGCGCAACGTGTGCATGTGGCGCGTTGCGCACGTACTTGGACTTCTCCTCGCCGTGCCAGTCCCGTCCCTTGGCAGAGCCGATCTGAGTGAGGAGGGCCGGATGGACCTGCGAGCCCTTGTCCTTTACCTCCCGCAACACCTTGTTCATCGTCCTCTGCAGCCGCCTCTCGTCCTTGTCGGACACGGCGACGTCTTCGCCGCTTGCTTCGCTGTCGCTCGACTCCACGAGCTGAACGAGCTGCACCTCGCGCCCCTTGCGGTACCACCAGTGGTTCATGTTCTTCTTCTGCTCGTTGTTGTGGTAGTACGGAAACGCCGACGCCGGCAGCACGCATCTGTTGATGTCGCGCGTGTGCGTGTGCGTGTGCGTGTGCGCAGTGTGAGGGCTCAGGACCCTGCACTCATGGAGTAGAGAGAGCGTACCGCTCCTTGGCCCAGTGTTCGAAGTAGGAGCCATCGGGCAGGTGGCGGAACATGGTGCCTGCAGCACGCCACACAGCAGCAAGTGAATGTGAGCGAGCGACGTGTTCTCCTGGTACTGCAGCAGCAGCACGACGTGATCATAGTGGAGCATGATCGCGGAGAGACAAAGGAGGAAGGGGGGTGGATCAACCTCGGTGGACGCCATCGACGCGCGCCATGACCACGAGCTCATGCGAGTAGCCCATGGGGTCGAGACTGTCGACCTGGATGACTCGCAAATCCTTCAGCACCTCCTCCACGCTTTCTCCTCCTGTGGCCCCACCCAGCAACGTCAACGTTCAGTCGTGTCAGGCCTCAATCCACATGGACATCCACACAGAGACGGATCTTAACTAAAATCTCGAAGAACTAAAGTTTTCTTTTGTTACGCACCGCTCGGATAGACATTGGACTTGAGCTTGAGCTGGCCGAGCAGGTACAGACGGGCCTGCTCGCGCGAGATCACCTTCACCTCCCTCGCCGCCTGCATCTCTCCTCCGGCGCAAGTTGCAAGTGACAGCCAAATATTTCCAGATATTAATTCGTTTATTGTCGACAAGGAATTTCAAGAATGAAATTTGAGGAATGCGGACGAGGGTGCGCTCATGATCCGCGGCCGCCGCTTCGCTTGGGCGCGGCGCTGGCGCTGCGCTCGCGAGGGCCGGTCCCGCGCCACCAGGCCAGCTGCTGGGCCGATCGCTGCTGCTCGCCAAAGTCGGCCGCCGGAGGGAGTATGCCGACGCCCTCGCGCGGCGACACTCGCGTGGCCGGATTGCCGGATTGCCCCGCCGGACCTAACTCGCCGTCGCGCTCGGCTTGTCGGCCTCCGCCGGGCGAGACGCGGCTGCCGCCGCTCAGCAGTCGCTCGCTGCGCTGCTGCTCGAGACGGTTGCCGCCGCCGGCTGCGGAAGGGTGAGGCAGCGTGCGGCTCGACTTGGACTTGGACTTGGCACTGGCGAGAGCGTTCGGGAGAGACGCGTCCCGCGACTCGACCTGCTTCATCCGCTTCATCTCCTCGTTCGCCTGTGTTGTTTGCTTGTTAGCAATCGTCACACGCACACGCACACGCACACGCACACGCACACGCACACGCACACGCACACGCACACGCACACGCACACGCACACGCACACGCACACGCACACGCACACGCACCTCTTGAAGGTTCTCCTTGATGGAGGAGGGGAAGGGGAAGGAGGTGACATCGCTGAGCTCGATGTAGTGGAGGTCCTTGATCCGGAGAGGCGGCAGGTAGGACGTGTCGATGATCAAGTCCTGCGGCTCGCCCTCGCCCTCCTTGCCCTGGTACTCGTCCTTGCCCGACGCCAGCAGCTCGGCCAGCAACTGCAGCGGCACCTTCTCGTGCCCGGGCTCGGGCGTGTACCTGCGCGCGTTCACGACTGTCAGCACACTCCATGCGTGCGTGCGCGTGCAGAGAGAGAGAGAGAGGAGAGAGGGCGTACATGGAGAGGAGCTGCCTGATCTGGAAGACGTTGAGGTCGGGGCACATCTTGTGGCGGAACTCGGCGTCGCCGCACACACGCCTTCGCTTCGCGTCGTCCATCAGCAGCAGGCCCAGGCCCTGGCGCATGTAGTGGAGGTGGTTGTTGAGCGGGCCCACCCACTCGTCGCCAGCCGTCTCAGCGAGCCAGCCCTCGAGGCGGCTGATGTTGGAGTGGATCTCGGCCGCTCGGCGCGACGTGCAGAGGTCCTTGCGGAGCAGCAGCACGTTGAACAGCACACTGTCGATGAACCGGAACGACTGCTGGAAGAACTGCTTCGAGACCTAGACGTCACGCACGCACGCAACGCACAACCATTGCCACGCGCAGTGTCAGATCTGACGCATCCAAACGACATACGACAGCGACACACACAACCGTACCTCGAGGTGAACAAAGTTGGACTGGAAGAGAGTGAGGAAGTCGTCCATGATGCCGATGACCGTCTCCAGCGCCACCGTGCGCTCGGCTGAGCGGATCATCGACGACATGCCATTGTGAGCTAACCACACAACACTCGCACACGCAACAGGAAGGAAGCGAGGTCCGTACTCTTCTTGCGCTGAGGACCGGGGCTGTTGGAGCCACCGATGCCCGACGAACCCGAGGAGAGGTTGCGTTTGTCGAGGATGGCCTTCTCCACCACGTTGCGCAGACGCGTGCGAATGTTGAACGCCAGCTGCGTGTAGATCAGCCTGTTGTGCGTGCGTCGTCGTGTGCAGTGTTGTCGCTGACGTTAGCGCGGATTGCGTTGCACCGCAGGAGACAGCGAGCGAGAGAGAGAGAGAGAGCGAGACGCACTTGAGGAGGTCCTTCATCTGCTTCTCGAACCACAACACGGGCGAGACGATGGCAGGCGCAGATCCTGTTGTGCGAGTTGTGACGCGTTAGAAGACTCGCACGCATGCGCCGTGGAACACGCAACACACCGCCCAGGGCAAGGGAACTATGGGACGACATCGACGTACCGTTGCCGGACGACTCGGCACTGCCGGACCCGCTCATCTGGGTGTCGTTCTCTTCCTCGCGCTGCATGAGCATGCTCAGGTTGTTGCCCGCCAAATCAATACGCCCTGGTCGACGAGAGAACGGACCACGCACACACACGTGTAAGCTCGAGTGTGTGCGCGTGCGCGTGCGTTCACGTGCAATCGAGCTGTGTTAGTACCGATGTCGAGCAGGTTCCTTCGCTCTTCAGAGTTGTACGACTCCATCATCGCCAGCAGGGAGGACGTCCCGCCCGGGCCTCGTCGCAGCGAGCGCCTCGTCTCCGCGCTGGAGATTGAGTTGTAAGGGTTAAGATAAGGGAGGGAACTTCAACTCTGTACGAATGAAGCGTCGAACGGATGATGGGCGCATGTACCGCTTGAGGCGCTTGGAGGGCGTGGAGATGCCCTGCAGTTCCTTGCGGATGAGATGCAGCATGACGCACACGTTGGACAGCAAGAACGCCAGCTCTTGGTTGTCCTGTGTGACACAAACGCGCGAGCGAGAGAGGGAGGGGGGAAGGAGAAGACGTCAGTAAGCTTGTACACACGCGCTAGGTTGGTGACGAGCTCGTGGAGGCGAACCTGGAAGTAGCTCTGGGTGAGAGCGCGGATGACCGACACGGTGTAGGGCATGAGCACGCTCTCCTGACGTGCAGAGAGGAACGACAGGGAGAGCTCGCCCCAGCTACGCAGGTAGCGGAACACGACCAGGCCTGGGGCCGGCACGCCCATCACGAATCCCTTCTCCTCGGCAAAGACGAGACCGATGAGACGCTTGCGGCCCTCCTCCGCGCTGCCCATCATCACGGTGGCCAGCATCTCCGCCTCGACCTCCTCGCCGGTGGCCGACTCGCGACCCTCGATCGTGCCCTTGAGACGTCGCTCTGCACCGACCGACCCAAACAACGAGATGTGAGTTAAGATCACGTCATGGATCACACGGACGGCGTTGTGCGACGACGACGTACCCTCCTCCTCTTCGATGTTCTCGAGGTCCTTGGAGAGCTCCTCGTTCTCCTGCTTGCTGGCCTCGAGTTCGGTCTCGAGCTGCTTGACGCGGGCCTCGAGCGCCTCCTCGGCCTGCTTGGCCTTCTTCTTGTGCACGCGCCTCTTCTTCTCGACCGCGGCGAGCTGATCTTCGAACGCGCTGGTCTTCTCGGCGATTTCCTGATCGTGCTCGCGCTGGACGCGCTCGAGGTCGTCGCGCAGGTCCGACAGCTGCTCCTCCATGCCGCGCTTGAAGGCGTCGAACTGTTGGCTCGTCTCGTCCCACGCCTGGCGGTCGGCGTCGTGCGCGGCAGCCTCGCGCTCACGCTCGGCCCGCTCTTGCGCCAGTTCCGACCGCACCTCGTCGAGCTGCGCGGTGAGAGCGGCGAGCGCCTCCTGGAGCTGCGCGCGCTCGGTCTGGTGCTGGGATTCGGCCTCAGCCCAGCGACGGTTCCACTCGGCTTCGGTCTCGGTGCGCTCTTGGCGCAGGCGCACCTTCTCCTCGCGCAACACCTCGTTCTTCTTCTCCTCCTCGGCGAGCTCCTCGCGCAGCACGCCCAGCTCCTCCATGACCTCTTCGTTGTGGGCCACCAGCGTTTGCAGCTGCACACACGCGGACAGGCACACATCAGCGTCAGACAGCAGTCGGCACACAGCGCGCGCAGCACGCACGTACCTCCTCGGAGCGCTCAGCGAGCTGGTGCTCGAGTTCCATGCGGCGCTCGTCATCGCGTCTGCGGCGCTCCTCCTCTTCCTTGGTGCCCATGATCTTGCTGCGCTCCTCCTCGAGCCTCCGCCTCTCCTTGTCCCTCCGCTTCATCTCCTTGAGCTCGTCCTGAATGCGCTTCTTCTCGGCCTCCTCCTTCTCGAGCCGCTTGCGCTTCTCCTCCTTGTCCTTCTCCTTCCGCAGGCGCTCCTCCTCTTTGCGCTTCCGCTTCTCCTCCTCGCGCTCGCTCTCCTGCCGCTTCCGCTCCTTCTCGCGCTCGACGCGCTCCTTCTCCTTCTTCTTCATCTCCTTGAGCTCGTCCTCGAGGCGTCGACGCTCGGTCTCGCTGCGCTCGCGCTCCAAGCGCTGCACCTCCTGCTCGCGCTCCTCACGCAACCGCTTCTCCTCACGCCGGCGACGCTTCTCCTCGTCCTTCTCCACCTCCTGCTTCTGCGCCTCCTTCTCCCGCGCGACGCGCTCGCGCTCGAGATCGCGCATGGTCTGGATCTCGGCCGCCAGTCGCTCACGCTCCTGACGCTCGAGCTCCTTGCGCTGTCGCCGCTTGGCCTTCTTGGCCTCCTGTCGCTCGCGCTCCTCCTCCTCTTCGGCGCGTCGGCGCTCCTCTTCCTCGAGCTTGCGCGCGCGCTTCTCCTCCTTCAGGCGCAACGCCTCCTCGTGCTGTCGCTTGCGCTCTTCCTCCTCGGCTCGGCGTCGTGCCTCCTCCTCTTCCTTTGCCTTGCGCTCGGCCTCGGCCTTGGCTTCAGCCTTGCGTCGCTTGCGCTCTTCGCGCCGCTCGGCCTCCTTGGCTTCGTGCAGACGGCGCTCTTCCTCGTCCTTGAGCCGCTTGGCCTCCTCTTCGCGGACGATGCGCTCCATCTCCTCGCGCAGCTTCTCGGCTTCGGCACGCCGGCGGTCTTCCTCCTCCTTGAGCTTGCGCTCCAGCTCCTCGCGCTTCTTCTTCCGCTTCTCCTTCTTGCGCCTCTCCTCCTCCTCGCGGCGCAATCGCTCCTCTTCCTCGAGTCGTCGGCGCTCCTCCTCCTCGCGGCGCAGGCGTTCCTCCTCCTCGCGACGCAGACGCTCTTCCTCCTCGCGGCGCAGGCGCTCCTCCTCGGCGCGGCGCAGACGCTCTTCCTCCTCGCGGCGAAGGCGCTCCTCTTCCAGCCGTTGGCGTTCGGCTTCGGCCCGGCGCTTGCCGACGAGGTAGGCACGGCACTTGGCCTTGATGACCAGAGCTGCGGCCTGCTTCTTCTCCTGCAGCACCTTCTCCGTCATCACCCCGCGGAACACTGCACACAACGCCGCCATGAAGCGCACACACGAGTGAGTGAGTGATCACAGGAGTGAGTGGGAGGAGAGCGGCCAAGGCGACGGTACCGCGCTGGAAGGTGAGCGCAGCAGAGCGCGTCTTTCTGTACTCCTTCCTGACCCGCTGCATCCGGAAGATCTGATGACAGTGTGGCGAGAGCGTCAACAGACGTGCACGCTGAAAGAGGGCGAGCGGGAGGAGGGGCGAGGAAACAAACCTTCTGAGCAAGGAGGGCAGCGCGCAGACGCTTGCGTCGGAGAAGCTCCCTCTTGGCCAGGAACTGACGCACGCCTGCATCACCACGCACACCACCACACGTGAACGTGAGGATTGAACGAGACGTTGACACGTCGGAGCCAGCGCCTAGACGTACGGGTTTGGATCTTGACGGCCGCGGCACGCATGGCGCGGAAGCGTCGCTCGGCGAGAATGCGCTTCCAGTTCTTCTGGAACACGGCCGCAGCCCAGTTGAGCCTGTCCGTGCGGAGCTTCTCCAAGTGCGCGATCTGTGTGTGAACACCATCATCAGACACCGCCCCTCGTTAGTTCACATCATCACTGCTTGGGCAGCCTCGTGCGTGCGTGCGTGCGTGCGTGCGTGAGCTGATAGGGCGACGTGCCATGCCGGCCTTGAGGAAGATCTTGGTCTCGCCAAACTGGCCCTCGATCTTTTGAATGCCGAGGGCCTGGAACAGAGAGTGGCACGATGACCGCGAGTCTTCGCCCTGCTCGTGCAGCTTCAATATCTGATACCTAGACGTCGAGAGGAGGTGCGTCAGCCACTCGCCCTCGCTTCACTGCCAACCACACGTGAACCGGTGCGTGCGCTGTGAGTACCTAGCGTAGAAGTTCTTGTAGGGGGTGCGAGAGGGATAGCCAGCAGACGCGATTCGCACGGCCTCCATCACTCCTCCGCACCGCAGCTGATGCAGTACCTGAGTGTGGTACGCAAGCGTTCGTGTGTACATGTGTGACAGTCAGCATTCTCAGTGAGCAGTGCGCGGGGGGAAAGGAATGCATCGTGTGTGCGTGCGTACTCGAGGCTTGTCAAACAGGTTTGGCAGCTGCTCGTAGTTGGGCTTGATGCACCTCACGAAGTGGGGCTGCGTCGCTCTGTACAGATCATGTGATGAGGAGACTGGCGCTAACAGGGGTAACGCGTGGGAGAGCAAGGAGGACGACGTACGAGATGGTCTCCATGAGATGCTTGAGAGAGGTCTTGAACTGGGTCGCGACGCCCATGAACTGGAAGGACGACGCCGCGCCGCCGCCGCCACCGCCGCCGCCGGGCCGGCCGGCAATGGAACTGCCACGCCTGCTGTCGCTGCCACCTCCGCCACCGCTGGAGGCTCCCGAGGCGCTCTTGTTGGCGGCGGAGAAGAGGAACTTGATGAAGCCGTTGGCCGCCTTCTGCAGCAGCACCGGGTGGGCCGGCACCGAGAAGTCCTTGTTCTTGTCCAGGAATCCCGTCTGTGTGGCACAACAATCAATGCATCACGCACGGACGGGTGAGACGGTGACGCTCATGAAGCACTCACGTATCAAGGCGCCTGATGCGTACGCGCGCTTCGTAATCGACGACGCCGGCGTAGTGCTTGATGGAGAAGGCGCTGGTGCTGAACCGGGGCGTGGCGAAGAACGTGTCCTTGTCGTGCGTCTTCCGCACCTTGGCCGCAAAGCTCTCGTCCGAGCCTGCACTCGCGCGCGGCGTCGGCATGTCGAGTTAGTTAGCACATCAGTTCACAGGAAAACGCACCAGTGAGCGAGACGGCCGTGATCGACGGTACCGTTGGGGAAGCGGCATTCCTCGTCGAGCAGGGAGAGGATGCAGAGGGGCTTGTTCTCGAGCAGGTCGATGCATCCTTGGTTGTCCTGGAAGGTCACCCACGACCAATCGATCTTCTCCTTGATGTACTCCTGCTGCTCGTGCTCTGTACAAAGTTTGTCCATGTCAGCGCTGTGTGCGTGCGGTGCGTGCGCGAGCAGTGGCCGGTACGTACTGAAGATGTGAGTGTTGAAGTGCTGCTGCAGGCGTTCGTTGGCGTAGTTGATGCAGAACTGAGGGAACCCGTTGACGTCGAAGCACTCGAAGCCGTAGATGTCCAAAATGCCGATGAACGCGTGAGCGTGCGGGTTGGGTGGTTTGGCACCGGCAGCGCCGACAGCCGATGAAGACGAACCCGCCGAGGCGAGGAAGGAGGGAGCGCCGCCTCCGCCTGCAGCGGGTGAGGCGACAAACGACGAGGTGACTGCGCTCGCGACGTTCTTGAAGAAGGACGAGGTGCCAGACGAGGCCGGCGCCTGGGCAGAAGCGGCGATGGCCGGCTGCGCCTGAGCCTGAGCCTCCTCTCGCAGCGAATCGTTGATCTTTGACACTAGCCTGGAGCATGCATACAGACTCAGCATCGCGTGCATGTGCGCGCGCGCATTAGTGTGTGTGACGTACCAGTCAAAGAGCTTGCTGTAGAGAAGCATGGAGAGTGAGTCGCGACTGTTCTCGGCCTTCTCCTTGTTGAGAGGCGTGATCAGCTGCTCACCCCCGGCCACCGTGATTTGCCTGCGGTTGTGAAGGTTAAGTTAGCCTATCGGGCCTTCTCCTCTCCTCTGTGAGAGAAGCGAACGCTCGATACGCGTACCGCTGAAGGAAAGACTTGGCCACTTCCTCGGGCTCGCAGCCCAACAGCCAGCAGGCGCGGTTGAGCGAGGCGTTCACGCTGTGCGCCGGTCCTTGTCCTCTGTACACGCGCACATCAAGGACCGTGTGTGAGCCAAGACGCGCAGACTGTGGCTCCAGTGCAGGACGCTCACGCACCGCTTCTCCTTGCCCCAGGCCTCGTCGGCGTCGGACTCCTCGGGCTCGAGCTGCGCGGCTTCGCCGCGGCCCTCGAAGAAGCGCACGTTGCCCAAGTGCAGGACGGCGGCGATTACCGCGAACATGTCCATCTGCTCGTCGGGCGTGAGGCCCATGATGTTCATGGCGTTGACGGTGTGCTGGAAGTGGGCCGCGTCGCTCACGCCCTCGATGTGGAGACACTCGGACTGGGCCAGGTAGTAGTAGTCGCTCGCATCTCGCAGCATCAGCCGTTGTTTCTGTGCGTACAGCCATCACAGCACAATCAGCACGGCGAACTAAACTGACTGCACACTCGTGGGGCAAGGCTTCCAGCGAGCGGGCGGGCGTGAGCACACGTACGATCTCGGGGTGGAGGCCGTCGAGGATCTGGTAGAAGATGTGGAAGTTGCGCTCGCCCAGCGCGGGCTTGACGATACGCGACTTCTCGAGCAGGTACGTGCGCAGGGCCGAGCCCGTGATGGTGTTGCCGTACTTGCCGAACCAGATCTCGATGAACTTACCAAAGCGGCTCGAGTTGTTGTTGAAGCGCGTGCGCGCATTGCCAAACGCCTGGCCAGAGCAGACACGACACGACATCAACGTCAGGTCCAGCCACGATGTGCGGGGAAGCGCAGAGAGAGAGAGAGGAGTGCGAGCAGGCGTACCTCGAGCAGCGGCGTGGACTCGAGCACCTTCTGCGCGAGGAGGCTGCTGCGTTGGCCCTCCTTGCTCGACGAACCGCCCGACGCGCCAGAGGCCATGGCGGCCAGGTAGCGCAGGATGTACTTGGTGGTCTCGGTCTTGCCGGCGCCAGACTCGCCCGAGACGAGGATCGATTGGTTGGTGCCATCGATCGACATGTGACGGAAGGCCTCCTCGGCGATGGCAAACACGTGCGGCGACAGCTTGCCCAGGTGATGGCCAACGTAGGCGTCCATCTGTGTCCATGTGTGCGTGATGGCGCGTCACGTGAGCAACAACACTGCGACGCGCGTACGTTCATGGCGTGAGTGCTGGGCTCAAGATCAGTGCGCGTACCATGCGCTTGGTGTAGAGTCCAGTTATCTCCTTGTAGGGGTTGACTGCGATGAGAATGGGCCCCGAGTACGAGTAGATCATGTCCACTCTGTAGCGCAGGTACAGCTGCAAACCAACGCACAAGGCTCGCGCGTAAGTCGTCAAGGACGTGTGTCGTGTGTGAGAGATAAGGGTGGGCTGCTGCTGCCGGCGCATAACACGTACCGCGTGGAGGATGGCAGGATCGTGCATGTAGGAGAGGGCCGTGAGGTCGTCCACTCCATCTTGAATGTCGGGATTGCGGATGTAGACCGCGTCCCTCCCGTACTTGGCTGTCTTGGGCTGCACTCGCATGCGGGCCGCATTCGTAAGCATCATGCACGCACACACCGCACGCACGCACGCAGGGGAAGAGGCAGAGGCGTACTTTGTATTCACCAGTGTCGGGGTCCTGGACGGTGATGACGCGTCCGGTGTCGTCTTCGAGTGCCACCAGGGCCTCCTTGGCGCCTTCCTCGACGTCCTCGACCACCTCGGCAAACACCCAGTCGGTGCTCCCGCGCTCTCCGCTCGGGACCCACACTTGCGTGCCCTGCACGCACACACAGCACACGTACACACCACACACGCACGGGGCGAGCGTCAGTGTCACCACAGTGTGGTTTGATCGCGTTACCGCGCACCAAGCCGCCCCCCGCGCTACAATCTCGCGGCCCGCAAGCCCCAAGCCACAGGCCAACCAACCCAAGCAAATGGAGGAGTGCTTGGGATCGCAAGACATCAAATTAAAATGAATTTAAACTAAACTTTAAAAAAATGTAACTAAATTGTTTTTGCAGCAAGTCTGAGCCCAGAGGGAGGGGGTGGGAGGGGCGTGCCTGGTCGAGCTTGGCAGTAAGAAAAGACATGTCCTAGGACTGCCTCTGGGTCCAAGAGAGAGATGGAGATGGGGTTGTGCGCCAGCAATAAAAAATAAATAAAGAATAAATAAATAGGGCAAATAAATAAACCGAAGGTGCAGAGCTCTGGCCCTCTTCCTTGGGCACTCACTCCTGAAGCGCAGGGAAGAGATCTCTTGCCTGTAGGGGAGTGAAGGAACCACCAGGTCGCGAAGATGGAGGAAAAAGAGAAGCGAGAAGCGGTGACCCTGTCCCGCACGCACACCAACCTAAACTCCCGCCACACACCAGTTTGAATAGTTTTTTAATAATATCCTTGGAATGCTATATCTGCATAGCTCTGCATTTCTCAAATTCATAAAATTCACCGCAGATAATCCGGATTCCGCCCGTGTGGGTTTCCTGGTTGCTCTGCTGACGCCAAAGCTCGGGCTGTGAGGTTGTCGATGACAGTCGTTACGTTGCACGCTCACGCTCAGGAGGACACGGCCATGTCACCGCAGGACCGGCCCAACATTCTGATCAAACACAAAGACGCCTGCAAGGGAGAGAGAAGGGAGATGGATCAGAATGACAGAGAGTGTGTGGGAGAGGGAAGAGGGCGCGACGTACGTTCGTCCCAGCCGCAGGTGGCGACCTGACCCTCCACGAAGATGTTGAAGTCGACGCCCAGCGCGAACTCTGTGTGATGCTCGTACCGCTGCATGAAGGGGTCCTCGGGCCGCCCCAGGTCCCACAACATCATCGACATGTCACTGCACTCGCGACGCACAGCGCGTAACGTACGACACTCAGTCATCCGCTCAATCCAGCATCACGTCGCCACAGCGAGAGCGAGCGTGCACGGCCCGCGCGCGCATAGGCTCAACGACCGAGAGAGGCCGCGTACTATGAGACGGAGGCGATGATGTTTTCGTTGTAGGGCGAGCACTTGAGGCGCCGCACGGCAAACGTGTGGCCCTGCAGCACGAACAGCGGGTCCCTGGGCTTTCTGATATCCTGTCCAGGCCAAGAGTGTGAGAGAGTGAGTGAATGAATGAGAGAGAGAGAGAGAGAGAGGGTCAATAGAGCTCTCACAGAGACTCTCAAGAGCAGCACACGAACATGCATCAGCGTACCCAGACTTTGATGGACTTGTCAACGGAGCCAGACACGAGGATGTTCTCGTTGTACTTGGACCAGTCGCAGGTGAGCACCTCCATTCCGCCGTGCGCCGGGATCACCAGCGCTGCTCCCGCCTCTGCGCACGGATGGGACAGGTGAGGGTGAGGGTGAGTGGCAAGGGCCTTCCCTGTGGCGCAGTGCAGAGCCGGCTGGTGTGTACCGTTGACGTCCCACAGGCGGAGCGTGCCGTCGCCAGAGGCCGATGCGAACAAGGTGGCCGACGTGGGCGACCAGATCGTGGAGTACACGCAGTAGCTGTGCTCTCGCCACGTTCGAATGGACTCGTGCCTGTGATCGCTCGTCAGTCAGCCACGCCTCACACCTCATGCACGATAGACACGCGCGCAAGCGACCTCCAGAGCAAACAGAGAGAGAGAATCACCGACCTCTCGGGAGACCAGAACTTGACCGAGTTGTCCCACGCGCCAGAGACGAAGCTGTCCTTCGCCACGAGGTTCCAGTCCACGCTGTAGGCCTACGACGTGATGCGATTGAGTGTCCGGTGCGAGCGATAGGCCCAGCTCGTGTGTGGACACACAAGACTGGTCATCTGTGTGTGGAGCTGGTGTGTGCACACATACCTCGTTCGTGTGCTCGTGGAAGCTTCGCAGGGGATTCTGTGCAGGCGGCAGGCCAGTGTCCCACAGCTGTGCGATGACATCAACGCGAGATCAAGGCAGCATCAGCGACAGGTCCGATCGTCAGCCACGCAGCAGAGAATGCACGCATGCAAGCTAGGAGAGGGAGACCTTGATGGAGCCGTCGCCAGACGACGAGAGGAGGTGCCGTTCGTTGTTCTCGCTCCACGTGCAGTCGTACAGGCCATCTAAGCAGTGATGCCGAGTGAGCGGAAGGAGACGGTGGGAGACGAGCGCAAGCTTTGGCCTGAGAGCGCGTACCTTGCGTGTCAAAGGCGGCAACGACGGTCATGCCTTGCGGCGTCGACTGCAGCACCAGCTGGCGTCCATTACCTGGTCGTGTAGTGTAGTGCAGCAGCAGGCCAACGCAAAGGGGGGGGGTTAGATCCAAGAGACTGCCCCACCACTGGTCCTGGGAAGATCGGATTTCCGCCTCTGCTCTGCGGAGGGGGGCGGGCCGCACCGATGATGCCAAAATGCTGCGAGCAGGCGACGGCGATCTTGTTGTCCTCAAAGGGCGAGAACTCGGCGCTGTAGCAGCTGAGGCCCGTCTCGAATGGGGGCAGGGGCACACCCGGCGGCAGGCCCTCCATCTCTTGTACCCAGCCGAAAAAATAAATAATATAAATGAAAAGCTGAAATGAAAAGGCAAGAAAAACATAAAGAAAATTAGAAAATGCCAGGGGCTAACATTCCGCCCAGCGCTCGTGCACCGCGGCAGCATCATGTGGCAGGCTCACACACGGCCGGGAAGCGACGAGCCCGTAGTTGAACTTGTATTGAGCTGGAGGCTTTGATCAACAAGTTAAAACAATGAGCATCGCTCACAATCAACCAGCGCGCCCGCCTTTACGCGGTCCCTGCACTCGTGGCACCAGAAGAACTGCCCCGTGGCGTGCATGGTCGGTGCGACGGACACACACGCGATGCAAAAGTTCCTGCGACAGTCGCGCTGGACGCACTGGTGCGTGGCCGGAACGCCCAGGTGATTGGCGCAGTACGGGAACGAAAAGGGAGGCTGCACGACAGCGGACCGCTCGTACAAGGGAGTGCCCTCGTCCTGCAAGCCGGTTATGATCTTGAGCCGGTCTCCCATCTTTGTGACGCCGAGCTCTTTCAGTTCGGCCTGCCCAAGCCTTTTCAAATCTTCCACAGAGATGCCTGGAGACGATGGTAAAAGTTTAAACACGTACGAGGCCTTACGACACGAGGAAATATAACAGGGGAATTGTGTGGAGTCGTGCCTTCTTCCTTCATCCGTTGCGCATGCTGTTCAGCATCGGTGACATCCACGCCGAGCTGGCACAATTTGTCGCGCAGAGGTTGGGTCATGGTGTCTTTCTGTTCTTGTTGCTAGAACTGGTTCTCGACCCTTGCGAATGCGTAACCAACCCAATTAATTTGGACCCTCAAAAATTTCCTGGAATAATTTCTTGACCGACCAATAAGAAAAAGTGGCACAGCTGAGCATGCAGTGCACAAGTGTTACAAAAACATCAGCAGCAAAACATGAGGCCATGGGGCTTTACTTTTTACCAGGCATCAACAAAAAGAAAGGCTGCATGCAGTACAAAACACACAAGAAGTAGAAGTAGAAGAGAAAAGAGATGTAAAGAGAGTGGTGGTGAAGATGAAGGTGGTGGTGTGCAGAGGTAGGGATGATACAGACGCCAAACGAGAGGGCTGCAATAAGCTATCGATAGGAGGAGGGGAGTGAGGGGAGGAGCAGAGCAGATGAGTAGTAGTTGTAGTAGTGCTGTCACCACGTGGGCGCTCGTCGCTGCCGTCGCGGTCAATGTGGGTATGTCGTAGTCGTTATCGAGGTCGTGAGTCGTCGTGGTCATTAACATCGTCGTCTTCGTCATGATGGGCAGGTGATGGTGGTAATTGTCGTCGTCGTCGTCGTAGTTGGAGTTGTTGTTGCTGTTGCTGTGATGCATGATCTGTCGGTCTCGGTGGAGGTCAGAGGTCGCGGAGGTGTGTTGTGTGTTCAGTCTGAATCCGAATCCGAGTACGAGATCCGCTTGAGTCCCTTTCTGGGCGAAGGCGGTACGCTTGATGATGATGACGATGCTGCTGATGACGATGACGAAGACGAGGAAGACGCGGGTGACGATGACGATGACGAGGCGACTTGGAGGAGCGACGATAACGGAGGAGGCGAGGGCGAAGGGCTGGAGAGTGAGCCCGTCTCTTCCTTGACGACCGTAGCGATGAGGCCCGCGGAGGAGGAAGAGGACGATAGGCAGAGAGCGAGCGGCGATGCGGGCGGCGAAGTGGACGTGACGTCGATGGTCAGCGACGCTCCCAGGTAGGCCGAGCCCGAGCTTGCCGACGATGAAGAGAACGCGTTCAATTCCT
The DNA here is from genome assembly GCA_000826305.1 of Acanthamoeba healyi. Classification (NCBI taxonomy): domain Eukaryota; phylum Discosea; order Longamoebia; family Acanthamoebidae; genus Acanthamoeba; species Acanthamoeba healyi. Next base: position 424,623 of record CDFA01025757.1, on the reverse strand, counting down.
CGTCGTGAGAGAGTGGCGGGGTAGGAGGAGAATCTACGACGATGAGAGAAGACGACGAAGCCGATAGGGAGGTAAGCGATGTGGTGGTGGTGGTTGTGAACGACGACGAGTTATGAACGATCGTCATCGGCACGGGAGAGGTGGGAGAGGCGATAGAGACTTGCGTGGAAGAACGCAGAGGTGTGGCCGAGGCAACAGGCGTGACGAGCGGTATGGGGAGGGTCCATCCAAGTCTTTTGCAGATCTCTACAATGATGGCGTCGCACTCCCCCTAAGCACAGGAGCAAAGACTTAGGCATAAGGTCCACAGGTACGCGAGTGCAAAGGCGGGTGATCGATGGTACCTGGAGAAAGTAGTCAAACTGGTCCGGCTCACCGACGAGCTCCCTGTTGATCAGAATCTGTGGCACCTCCGAGTTCGCATCACGCACTTCCTCTGCAGAAACGGCATCAGCACGGCGATGAGGGGTTGGTCCACGCTCATGGAGTGTACGACAGCCGAAGGGGAGGCGAATAGAGACGCACCAGGAATGATGGATACCGGCTGCACGCGCAAGGAAGAGCCCATGACGACCAGAAGATCGACCTTGTCCAGATCCTTGTCCAGCGATAGATCAAACCTGTGTAAGTGTCGGTTAGCATTGCAGGGACTTAGCGAGGGAGAGAAGTGGAAGATTACTTCTTGGAGAGCGGCTCGTTGAAGAAGACGATGTCCGGCTTCATTACGCTCTTGTCGATGCGGCACTTTGGGCACTTGGGAATGCGATCCGACAACACCTCGTCCCTGAGAAGTGGACGTGTCAGCCGCGATCGGACAAGACAGCGAGAAGGATAAGTTTGCCTGATTACCTGATGGACGCACAGTCAACCCTGTAGGCGCACTCGATGCACGACGCAGTTGCGAACGAGCCGTGACAGTGCATGATGCGCTTGAGGCCGGCTTTGCACTCGAGCGTGTCGATGTTCTGGAGGTGCGTGTGGTGAATAAGACAGGATACGAGAGCGGTTGAGCTGGACCCCAGAGAGGGAGCAAGGCCCTTCCTTACCTGTGTGTAGTTGCGCAACAGCTTGTGCTTATCTTCGAGCAGCTTGATGAAGTAGTGCGAAGGCGAAGGGTTCAGGCTTTCCTTGGGGAACAGATCCTGCGCAGGCACGAAGAGGCGCACACCGCGTTTGCCGTCAGTACAAGAGCTCGTTCAACGTGTGGCGGTGCACCCTCGTACCTTGCAAATGGAATAGAACGGAGTGGGATCGCTTCTGAACAGGTCAAAGTCGAAGATGGCCTGCGGGTCGGTCAGCCCCATCTCGCGCTTGATGCGCTCGTACAGACCGCCAGGCGAACGAAAGTCTGGAACTCCACAGGACACGCTGATGCCCGCGCCGCTCACGACCATGATCCTGCTCGACGTCCTGGAGTGGAGAGATAGCCGTGCGCCGGTTAGCGCAGCAGCCAAGGCGATATGGTATGACAGGCGAATGTACTTGAACAGCTGCACCACATCGTCGAGGGGATCATCCGAGTGAGGCAGCTTGGGCTTCCTTCGCTTGTACTTCTCGAGGGCATCGTAGATGGACAGGTTCGAGACGAGCACCTGCAGCACAGGAGACGATAAGACGATGGCCCGACTCCCTCTCACGAACGGCCCGCGCCGTACCTCAATGCTGTCGCCGTCCGTCTTGTCGATGAAGCGCTTGAAGCGTCTCAGCAGCTCCCTGTCGCTCAGCGGGGTACCGCTCTTGGAGTTGTGGTGCTGCGCAGGTACGGCGCGTGTGAGATCGGAAAGCTCCACAGAGAGGACATCGACCGCGGGATGCAAACTCAAATCACAAGCAGAATAGCGCGCTCTCGTACCACGGTGAAGTGGACGCCGATTTTGGTCAGCAGCTTCTGCAGAGGCGTTCCCCTCCTGAGCCTGTGGATGACCTCGCGCTTGATGACGAGCCGCGACTCGGCAGCGGTCTAAAGCCAAAAAAAGTCGCGAATGAGCCAATGTCGAGTAGCGAGACATTGACTGTAATGGACGTCATATGCACGCGAAATGCGAATCGCATTCGATTTTGATACCTTTCCATTGATCGCCTCCTTCTTCCTCTTGGCGCTTCGTTCGGCCCCGTCATCGGCGAGATGCACCTTGCCTCGAAGGGAGGGAATGATTCCTCCCCTTGGCGCGTCGTCCATTCGCGCCCTTTTGGCGCCATTCGGTGTCAGAACTGTCCTCAGCAGCTCCTTCTTGGGCTGCTGCTGGCCCAAATCGTCCCCTCCATTTTGCTTGAGGGCGAGGCCGTCCATTTCTTTGAAGTAGTAGAGAGCTGAGAGATGTAGAGAGAGAGCTGAGAGTAGAAGGCGTAGAGAGGGGAGAGATGTCGGTTTTCGTCTGTATATGTGTTGTTGTTCTCTAATTGAAATTAATTTCGAGCATTTACTCGATGTTACTCTATCATCATTCTGGGTGTTTACTCCAGCATCTTCTCCTTCTCGTAATTACGACCTGCTGTACGTTGTCTTTGTTGGTTGGGGATGGGATGAGATACGCGCTACACGAAAATGCGCACCCCCCACGAACGAATGTCCAACGGCTACCGCCAAAACGAGCGTTGCCACTGTCGACACGTTTCAGTCTTAGTTGCTGACGCTTGGCAGACAAGTGTCGACACACAGTTCAATCTCGAGATTTGCCTGTGAAGCGATGCATGCTGCTACAGCTCGATCGCTTGGCGTCGCCGTGCTGATCGCCATCTGCTACTGCTCCCTCGTCGTGGCGGCTCGAGGGACTGACCACCCAACCAGCAGCATTCAATCGAACGTCGACCGCACGCTTCGGTTGCGCCAAGACGGGAGCTTCAAGATAGTTCAGTTCGCCGACATCCACTTTGGGGAGGGCGAGGTGCTCTCCTCTTCCCCCTCTTCCTCCTCCTCTCCCCCAAAGCTCACGAGCTCTTGAAAGTGTGGCTTCCTGTGTGTGGGTTCCACAGACAAACAACTTGGCGTAGAGCCTAGTCCGTTGACCTCTCTCTTGTGCACACACAGGACGTATGGTGGGGCCCGGCGCAGGACACCAACTCGACCAGGGTCATGCGCGCCGTGCTTCGGTAGTGCCCCGTCTCTCTCTTTCTCTTTCGCTTCGTTCTTTGCTTGTGTGTCTTTCTCTCTTCTCTTTCTGAGAGAGCGATTGTTGTCTTGGTGCAGAGCGGAGCGGCCCGACCTGGTGATCTTCTCGGGTGATCAGGTGACTTTGCGGCCCTCTTTGCGTCGCCATCGTCAGCCCTAGATCACTCACGTCTCTCTCCTATCCCCAGATAACGGGGAACAACATACACAGCAACGCCACTCGCTACTGGGCGCAACTACTACAGCCCTGCATTGAGGTATAGCCCGCGAATCGTTACTCCCTCACACAGCGCTGACTGCGCTCTAACTCGTACTCACTGGCCTTCAGGGCGGCTACCGATGGGCTGCAGTCTTTGGCAACCACGACGACCTGGCTGACGGCACCGGTGCCTGCCCCGCACGCGAGCCTGTGATCGCTCCATTGGCTTCACGAACTCACTTGTCAACGCGTTCAACGCGTTCGTGCGCGTGCGTGGCCGTGACCGTGCAGGAGGCCGCAGGCGCGATCTGATGAAGTTCGACACCTCCTTCCCGCTCTCGCTCTCTCAGTTTGGTCCGTCGTCGCTGCACGGCGTGAGCAACTACTACCTCCCCATTCTGCCGCACTCACCCGCCACGCAGCTCGGCAGCGAGTCCTTCGTCAGGTCTTGCACCACGTTCTGCGCATTGATTGCATGCTGCACGTGCAGCCTGCTCACAAGCGCCGTCGTCGTTCGTGTCACTGTGAGACAGTTTGCTCTACCTCTTCGACACTGGCGGCGGGCACCTGCCAGAGATCGTGGATAAGGCGCAGGTGGACTGGTACCGCAACCTCTCGGCCACTCTGAGGCCGGCCGCGGGCCCCGTGCCCGCGCTGGCCTTCTTCCACATCCCGCTGGAGCGCTATGGCATGATCTTCTCGCCCGGCAGCAAGGTACCATGGGGCGTCCCCGCTCGCATCCCAACACGCCCGATTGGCCGTGTCCCGCTGATCAGTTCCCTCTGTCCGCCCGCCCGCCCACACAGAACTGCTTCGGCGAAGAGGATGACGGCGTCTCGCCAGTTGACACGAGCAACGGTACAAGACCACCATCCGTACAGAGCCAGCGAATGCGCGGAGAGCACACGCCAGTGAGTGAGCGAGTGGTGGCCTTACTCTATGGGGGGTGCGATCGTCAGGACTGTTTGAAGCCTTTCTGGAGATGGGCGACGTGAAGGCGACATTCGTCGGGCACGATCACGGCAACGACTGGTGCTGTCTGCAAAAGGGCGTGCACCTCTGCTTCGGCCGACACTCTGGTACCTCGTCCCTTCGTGCTCTGCGCACACCCTTGTGCGCTCTCTTTGCCCTGATTGACGTCCACGCCGGGGCACGTTGTGGGCCTTTAGGCTATGGTGGCTACGGGACTTGGGCGCGCGGAGCTCGGGTCATAGAGCTGCGGAGGTCGCCCCAGGTACGTCCTCCTCCTTGAGCGCGGGAACACACCGACCAAGTCACACTCACGCGCATTCGTGGCCCACGTGTGACACTGTCACTGCACAGCACGGCGACGTGACGGCCAAGACCTGGGTGCGCATGGAGGACGGCGGGATCCAAGATGGCGGACCGCTGTTTTGATCGAGGCGAGGGCCCTCAGCCCTCTCTGCGTCCTTCATCACCCAATCCTGTACATTTGTGCCATGAGAGTGAGGATCAACGTTGACGGCGGCGATGAACTCATGGACGACCCCGTGCCCCATCACCATGGGCGTGGCGCGTGCTGGGTCGTGCGCAGAGACTGGGCGTGGGCTTGCCAGTAGGCAGTGATGGCAGGCGTGTGCGCGGTGGCAAGGGCACTAGTGGGCGTGTGTGTGTGTGTGTGTGTGGAGTGAGAGGCAGGTCTACTACGGCGCTGGCCACACGAACAAGACGTCCAAGAGGAACGCGCACCGCGTGGTGTCCTTGCCCTCGTGCTCGGTTGTTTGCCAGAGCGTGTACGGCGCTGCGTCGTACTCATCCCACATGCTCAGGATCCCCGCCTGCAGGCGGCATCAGTCCGTCGCCCGCGCGCAAGCCGTCAGCACAGGAGGTCACGCACGCATACACCGAACGCGTACCAGATGCAGCAGACCGAACACGCCCACGACCTTGGTGCCCGGCGCCTCGCGCAGAGCCTTGACAAAGAACAGTTCTCGCTCGACGCTGCTCATGTAGATTCTGTACGCCTGTGCTTGGTGCAGTGAACCATCAGTGATCACTCGAGCTCTCGCCATCACGTGTACACATGGCAGCCGCGCGGCACGTACCAGCGGGTAGTACTGGGTGAAGTACATGCGGTCGTCCCACGACAGGAAGCGATGGGAGCCGCCGCTCATCAAGTCGGCCAGCCGCAGGAGCGGCGACGCAACCGCTTCGTAGAGCGGGATCGACGCGCGGAGCAGCAGCGAGCGAGCGCTGGCGGGCTCGTCCGGATACGGCCGCACGCACGCACCGGCCTTCTCCTCGTCCAAGTGGCCACCCCAGCGCACCTCGTGGTAGGGCCGGTGTCGTCCCTCGAGCGAGCGGTGGATGGGATTGCCTTGCACGATCCGTACCTGTACGTGTGGGGAAAGTTAGATACACACTGCTTGAGAGCAACAACCGCGCAGAAGTGAGCGCACGTTGTGTTCCAGGGCCCATTGCGTGGTGAAGGCGAACTCACAGGCTTGCGTCTTGTAGGGCGGCAGCTTGTACCCTGTACGCACGCACGCGCATGCATGCACCGCGCACGCACAAGTGGCCACAGACATTCACCACCATGGCGACACCGAAACACTTTAGGGGACGAGGCTTGAATCACGTACGTGGGTAGACAGACTCTGCCACGATCGTGTCTGGTCGCTCGGCCTCCAACACGCGCTCCACGGCCACACTGCTCGCACGGGGCAGGCCGTGGTGCGTTCCTGCCCCAGCATACGCGCGTCAGGCACAATGCTAGTTTAGTGACTTGGCGATGCCCAAGTCTAGTCCCATGCGTGAGGATTGGCGGGGCGAGGGAGGGATGTGCACGGACCGACGAGGATGATGGAGCGTCCGTCAGGCGTGGTGAGCCGAGCGACGCGGCCGCGCAGGAGCGGGTCGGCGCTGAAGGAGGCGGAAGGCGGCGCGGGCGTTGCGCCGGAGGTGAAGTTGCGCTCCGGAGGACGACGGCGCACTAGCCCCAGCGCCGTCGCTGGCACCACAACTGTGCTTGACCGGCAACGTCTGCTGCAGCCGCGGAGCAGCGTCCTCGACGCCATGATGTTGTGTTTGGGTTGAAGTAAGTTGAGGAATTTAAAACACTCAGATTGCATTTCAAGCAGGCTGTTGGTGCAAACAACATGTCTCCAGGATGGCACTGTAGCTGCTCTCTCACCAGACAAGCTTGCTGCATCAAGCTTGAACTAGGTGGAGTGGATGAAGGCCCATTTTTGGCCACCAATGTATGGTCAAGTGAAGAAGTGAACATATGTGGGTGGTGCTAATGATGAAAAAATCCCATGAGGTGATTGTTCTGGTGCAAGAGCACCAGCCAAGGGCACAACTCCCAGCATCACATTCTTGCCATTTTGTTTTGGTTTTTATAACTGCATGCCCATTGGTCAATGCTTTGCTTCAGAGAAGACTAGCAAGTTGCTCTCCTGCGTCGTTTGTGAAGCAGCACATACCACATTGACGATGGTGCGTCCCTGAACCCTCCCCTCCCAGTCCAACCTTAACTCTGTCCCCCCCTTGAGTCGCCTTAGGACACCACATAACTAAATTGTTTGTCTGCGTCGCAGCAACAACTGCAGGACTCTGAACGCCTCGGGGATGAAGAAGGGGAGGCGGGCAGCACGACCTGCTGGCTGCTGCAGATGATGCCCTCGGAGCTGCTGTGCGAGGTGTTGGACTACCTCGTCGCTGATCGCACGCGCGACAGCCTGCGCGACCTGGCGGCGTGGTGTCTCACCTGCTCGACCTTCAACGCGCTCTGCAGCGACGAGACGCGCTGCCGCTGCTTCTGCTTCGCGGCCTGCCCCGTGCTGTTTGGCCTCGCCCTCTCGCCCGTGTACGGCGCCCCGTGCGCGTCGCGTGTGCACACAGAGGACGTGCAGCAGCCGCTTCAGCTCACGTGGAAGCTGCGCGCCGAGCTGATCAAGCACGGCCTGCCCACCGGCCGGCTGATCGATCAGGGCACGAGCTCGCCTGGGATGTTCACGTACGAGGAGAGCGCCGATCCGGGGCTGGCCGGTCGCCAGGTCGAAGCGGTGGACGGCGCCACCGGGCGCGTGCACACTAACGTCGACGGCGACATGCACAACCTGATCGCAGAGCAGCCCTTCCTCAACACCAACGGACCGGCCCTGCTCAAGGCCTACAGAGCGCTCCACGCGACCAGCGACAGCGACAGCGCCGTAGCCGACGCCGACATGGTGGAGGATGCTGTCCCGACGCTGGCGGCCGCGAGCGCCCAGACTGTGGCTGAGTCCGATGACCTGTTTGCTGGCGGGCAGAGCGCGCTCGCGCAGTACCAGCGAGAGCGGACCGAGCGCCGTCTGACGCCGGCCGATCGCGATCAGCTGGCGCCGCTGGCCAACACGTTCCTGTTCAAGGGAGTGGACTACTTTGAGGTCACTGTGCTGCGCAACACGGTGGTGACCAACCGCGCGTCGGCCGTGGCGGTCTCGCGGTGGTTCGAAGCGATCTCGTTCCTCGGGTGGAACCGGAACTCCATCGCCTACCACTCTGACGATGGCACCGTGAGACGCACAGAGGATATCGAGGTGCGTGCATTGGCGTGCGTGGCGTGCGTGTGCGTGCGTGGCGTGCGAGTGTGCACGATGGCTGATGACTTCTTCGTCTTCTCCGCTCACAGTGGAAGGTGACGTTCGAGCCGTTCACAACGGGCGACGTGGTGGGCTGCGGAGTCGACTGGGACGCCAGCGAGGTGTTCTTTGTGCGCATCCGCGCAGCAGCAGATGCTGCGCCCACGGAGGAGGACTCCTCGGCCGCCGACGCCGTCAGCAGCAGCGACATCAAGTTGTTCGCCAGGAAGCAGAAGATGGAGCACAAGCCTTGGTACCCCTCCATCGGTACATGTTGATCGCTCTCTCTCAATCCTGCCGTGCGCGCGTGTGCTCACAAGCAAACCAACACACACACAGGCACGGTGTGCATGCACGACGTGCTGAAGATCAACACGGGCCAGGAGCCGTTCGTGTTCGACATCAAGGGGCTAGTCGCCGATAGGGCTGCAGCGGCAGCATCATCGGACACCGTCTCACCCGCTCAGGCCGTGGACGACGACGAAGCCGCCGCGTTCGCCGCTCTGGAGCGTGCTGACGCCAGCAGCAACGGCCAAGGCTTGGTCTTTAGGTTGGGTACAGATTTTTAAAGAAATGAAAAGGAAATGAATAAAGGAAAATAAAAAGTAATTAAAAAATTATCGGAAATTTTGAAAGAAAATCAGATTTTAGTTTGCCGGGAGAGATGAGGGCGACGACCGGTCGACGACGAGGGCAGCACTGCCTCGGGCTTGGGCGCAAGTCAGCGTCGTCGTGGCGGCGTGGTGCATGCATGACCGCGTCGACGCAGGCGCTCCGAAGCTTCGCGGCAGCTCCGCGCTTGGATCCGAGCGAGGTGCGACTCTACGACCAGACGGACCGCCGTCTCCGCGACTACGTCTACACCTTTGACTTTGGGCAGCGCACCTTCATCCTCGTCGGTGCGTGCAACACTCACACGCTCTCCTCTGTCCACCATCATTTCAGGTTTAGTTTCGTTATCTAAACTTTTGTCTTGCGTGTGTGTGCAGGCACGAACCACGCGATGGCGATGGCGTCTGGCGAGCTGGCGCTGCGCGTGCTGGAGCGCGAGCAACCGCAGAGCGTCGTCTCCGAGGCCGTGTACCCCGGTACCTGTCTGTATGTCTGTCTGTCCTGCGTCGCTCGCTCGCTTGGCTCACGCACACAACAACAGAATCGTTCACACGGCTGCTGCCTCGGATGCCCCACCTGCGATCACGACAGGAGTTCATCCCCGTATGCGAATGGGCACACCTGCACAAGGTCGTTACGCTCGCGCACGCCCTAGAGCATGCACACATGCGTGTGGGACTGAACTCTGTCTGACTCTCGGAGCGACTGTCGCGATGCGTAGGCGGAGCTGCGCGAGGCGCAGCCGTGGCACGCCGAGCATCCGTACTACAACCACTGGTGCCAGACGCAGTCTCGGTTCGAGACGTACCGGTGGGGCACCAACACGTTTGGCCCTCGCGTGCTCATGGACTGGATTCCGCCCTCGCAACTGAACGCTGAGTGGGAGGACGCGCAATCGTCGTCATCAGCGACATCCCCATCATCATCATCAGGCGTATCATCGTCGGCGCAGCAAAGCCGGTCAGCTGCAGACGACGAGGAGGAACTGCCACCACAGCCGAGCCTGCTCAGCAAGGCGTGGATGTACTTTTTGTCGGGCTTTGTGCTGTCTTGCGCGCACGTTGCCGATCGAGCGACGCGCGGCCATCCGACGCCCCGGCGCGTCCTCGACGCCATCGAGTTTCTCCACAATCGACCCAAGGTAACGCACGCACGCACACGCACGCACACGCACGCACGCACGCACGAGTGAGCACTCACCAAGCTTGGACGTGCGCACCTTCATAGTATTACGGGAGTTTGTACCACGAGTCTGAGGTCGAGCGGGACCTGTTCTTCATCAAGCAGCTGCGCGAGGCCAAGGGACCCAAGGTCGTCGGCGTGTTTGGCAGCTCGCACATGGTAGTCCTCCTAATCTTTCCCTCAATCCAGCTGCGCCTTCGCCTCCAACACTCAGCTGAATCCGCGTACCACAGAGCGGCGTCATCAACTTGTGGAACGAGTACGAACGAGCGCCCTACGACGTCTGGCAAACCACCACTGACGGCGGCAAAGACTTCTCTCGGTACCTACCTCCATCCCGACACGACACTCACATCACACACGCACTCGCCGGCGTCTGACGTTCGCCGGCGGTCGCGCACGCATGCACACGCAGAGAGGTCTATGCAAAGCACAGGCCGGCGGTGGACGGCTGGGAGTGGAGTGAGGTGCGCAGGAAGCGCGGGGAGATCATGCAGCGAGCGCTCGCGCGGCTCGGCATCGACTACGACCCACAGGCGTGGACGCGCTGGAGCCAAGAGCGGGCCAAGGCCCGACGGCTACGCTACATTCGATCGAGGCAAAAGTAAGTTCAGAGTACTCTCTCCGCTGACGCACGCGATCCACCGGCGAGAGGGTTCATTCGTTCACGGGCCAAAGGGGAGGACGGGGCGGCCGCGCACGTAGACCTGAGCGAGGTTGCGGTCGTCGCCCAGGAAGAGCCACTTCTCCAGCGTGCGCCTGATGGCAGCCTCGTCGACGTCGTCGTTGATGTCATCGAACTCGTCGATCGGCGAACCGGGACAGAACGGTGCCACCACAAGCGCGTCCAGCTCCTGCGGATTGCGCGTGAGCCAAGTCGCCCACCGTGCCAGTGCGTGGAAGAGGATGAGGGTGAACGCACCTTGCCAACGACAAAGTTGCCCACTTTGTGGTCGATGCTGAGAACCTGCGCTCCGCCGAGCGTGAGCAGATAGAACGCCTCGGCCACGCTCAACGGCTTCAGCTCGGGTCGCTTGGCGTGCATGATCTGTGGACATTGCATTTAGCGCTCGTACACAACTCACTCCATCAACACTCTCTCCTTGTGCGTGATGTGCGTGGTAGGCACAGAGACGCAGTACTATGTACCTTGGAGGCGATGATGGCCAACCTAAACGCGTCGAGCATGTTGGGACATGGCCCTGTTGTGGGAGGAACAGCGGTTGAGCAGCGTAACGGGTCACGAGCGCTGCGGCTGACGTACCGCCAGAGATGTCGGAGCCGAGGCCAACCTTGATGCCCTTGCCGAGCAGTCGCCGCACGGCGCACACGCCGCTCAGCACGTAAAAGTTGGAACTCGGGCAGTGCGCCACGCCCGCGCCGTGCTCCACCAGCAGGTCCTCCTCGGCCTCTGACAACAGGATCTACAATGCCACCGTGTATGAGACTCACGCACGCATGCACGCACGCAATGAGAGAGAGAACGTACAGCGTGGGCAAGCACGGTCTTGTTAGTGAGAAGACCAGCCTCCTTGTAGACGTGCGTGTACGTCGGTTGATCGGGATGCAGCTCGAGCACCTGCATGAGAGATCGTTAGCCAGTGGCCAGCTGAGCGTGTGCGAGTGTGTGTGCTTACCCAGTCAGTGTCGGGCTTGCTCTCAGAGACGTGGGTCTGAATGGGGAGGTCCATCCTCCGTGCAATCTCGCCCAGGCCCTTCATCAGCTCCATCGTGCACGTCGGCGCGAACCTAACGAGCAAGATTGTCAGCGAGCTGTGTGCATGCACAAGAGAGCTCACACAGCACAGGCACCAACCGCGCACGCACGCGGAGCAGGGAAGCGAGACCTGGGAGTGAGAGTGGGCACGATGAGCGGATCGCGCATGGCCAGCACCTCCTCGCAAAAGTGTGCCGTCTCGCGCAGCGACTCGGCCGTGGTCTCGACGTAGTGGGCCGGCGAGTTGCGGTCCATGCACACCTTGCCCACGAACGCCCGCTGGCCGTACTTGGCCGCCGTCTCTGTGCATTGTCGCGCGTGCACCCAAAGGAGCTTTGTGTGAGCATTCGACCCAAACAATGCGGGCACTCTCGATGGGGTGTGGATGTAGGTCATGCTGCAGCGAGTTGCATCGTACCGGCAAGCAGTTTGGTGGCAGGGGCGTGGATGGTGCCGTAGTAGGCAACCGTTGTGGTGCCCAACCGCAGTCCTCGGCGCACCACATCAGGATACACTGCGCCCACACACAAACACACACACACACACACAGTGATGGATCGCACAGATCAGCACACTGCGCCAACACGCACACGCACGCACACGTCAGACATGGCGTGTGCACCACGCGCACACACCTCGTGCGGCGTAGGCGGGGTCCTTGAAGCGGGTCTCGGCGGGGAAGGTGTAGGTCTCGAGCCACTCGAGCAGCGGCATGTCCAGCCCGTTGCCCGCGTTCACAGACTGCGGCGCGTGGTAGTGCGTGTCCACCAGGCCCGGGACAAGGAAGCCGCGCCGCGGCAGCTCCACGAACTCGACGTCATCGCCCAACCCGAACCTGTAGCGACACTCACACATCATCAGAGAGCATAGCTGCATGCGCACAGAGCAGAGAGGAGAGGAGGAGTACTTGAGGGAGAGGGCGGAGCGGTCGAGGTCGCCCGAGTGGTGGAGGAAGGCGACGCGACCGGCGGCATCGACGCCGAGCCAGGCGCGCGGGACCACGTCGAGTCGATCGAGCTCGACCGAGTGCACCACCGTGCCGTGAAACACGCGCTGCACCACCTTCTCCATCTCTGCGCGAACTAAAATTTAAATAAAAAGAAAATGTTACTCGAATTCCGTGATGACGTCAGCAAATGCGGTAAATATTTTTGGATGACGTCAGCAAATGATTTTAATTGTTTTTTTGTCGAGCGGAATGTCATCAGAGCTGTGAGGCGATGTACAAGAGGTCGTTGTCCACCCGCTTCTCCCTGCTGCTCTCCTTGTTCTTGTTGTCCTTGGTGGGTGACGGGGCGTCGACGTCGGCCTCGCCTTCGTCGTAGTAGTCTCCGTGTCCGCTGTCGCTGTAGCCGCCGTCCATGTCGTCGTCGCCGCCGCTGACGTCGCCGCCGCTGTGGACGGCCGCGTCGTTGTCGCTTCCGCCGCCTCCCGGTGACGATGGCGACACAGGCGATCGAGAGCCACCGCTGGCACGCTGGCACGTTGATGTCGTCGTTGTGCTTGCAGACGACGCCGAAGACGACGAAGATGACGATGAGTTTCGCTTCAGCTCGTCGCGCTCCTGGCGCTTCTTGTTCTTGCGCTTCTTGTTGGCCTTCTTCCTCTGGTCCCTGCTGATCTCCAGCACCACCTTGGCCTCCAGGTGGGGGAACGGACACCCCAGCCCACGCGAACAGAAGCCCTGATCACACCGCATCAGATCAGATCAGATCACACACCGCACGCACGCACGCACACGCACACGCACACGCACACGCACGCACACCATGCACGCACTCACGCACACGCACACGCACGCACACGCACACGCACAAAGTTACCTTCTTGGCGTAGTCGAAGCAGTACTTGACGTTCTTGACCTTCTTGAGCTGCTCGACGAGCTGTCGGTACTGCTGCTGGCCGGCGGGACCGGCCATCGCGGCGGGCGAGAAGGCCGGCGGAGGCTGGCTCGAAGCGGAGGGGGTGGCGGGCGGGAAGGTGTGCGGGACCTGGTCCGAGGACAGCTCGCGCGGCCAGATGAGGCGCACGTAGGGCACCGTGCGTTCGTCCGTGGCGCCCGACGACGCGTGCGACGTGTGGAGGTCGTAACCGGCGGGTCCCTTCTGCTGCGGCGTGGTCGACGCTGTACGCACACATGCGCGTGTGAGGACGCAGAGGACACGCACGCACGCACGCACGCACAAAGAAAGGGGAGAGGACGAGGCGTACGATCGACTGCCTTGAGGATGACCACGGTGCGCTCTTCGATCTTGTGAGTGAGTAGGTACTGGCCGGGCGCGAGCGTGCGCAGCCTCTGCAGCACCACCAACAGCGCCTTGGCGGCGATCGCGGGCCTGTCGAACAACACGACGCAGCAGGCGCTCTAGCAGTGAGCAATGGGGCGCTCGACTACTGGAGCGCGCGTGACACTGGAGGAGGGCGTGTGTGAGCGTACACGAACGAGGTGCCGGGCGGGAGCAGCTTCTGGATGTCGCGGCGCTCGGTGCAGAGCAGCCGCGAAGAGAACACGTTCCAGCGGGCGACCAGGATGATCGGGTCGTACGGCCGGATGTAATGGTGCGTCCACTGGCGCGCGGTCTCGCTCGCCGTCGTCTCCTCCCACTGATCCCCAAAGTACTCGAGCTTCACCTTGGTCCCGACGAACTTCTGGCCCTGCACCTCACCCGCCGGGACGCAGCGCCGCGCCAACGCCAGCGTGAGCCAGCCGCTCTAGCGGAAGACGACGGCAACAGAGGGGAGTGAGAGTACGGCGGGCGTCTTGGTGTAGCCGTGCAGTTTGCATCGGATGAGGATGCGCAGGTCGCCAAAGGTCCAGAGGTGGTAGATCAGGTTGCCGTCCGCGAGCGAGGGGAAGCTGCGTCCCATCCACTCCTCGCCTGCCTTTCCAAGGGCCTGATACCGTCGCTTCTCCCTCTCTTCCCTTAATCTACACACGCACACACGCACACACGCATCATCGCACACGAGTCAGAGACGACGTGGGCAACGTCGGTGGGACGTGAGGCAAACGCACCGTTCCTCGTTCTTTCTGTCCTCCTTCTGCTTGGCCAAGCGTTCGGCCTCGCGCTGCTCGGCTTCTTGCTTTTCCCGTTCCCTGCGCTCGCGTTCCTCGTCCTCCTCATCGATCTCCAGATTCTCCTCCGCTTCCTCCTCCCGCTGCTGCTGCTGCTGCTGCGGCTCTTCGGCGTTGTCTCCCTTCCCTTGGTCTTTTGCCTCTGTGGTCTTTGTCTCTGCACTCTCCGTCTCTGCGCTCTCTTGCTTCTTGTCATTGGCCACCGTCTTTGCTTGCTCAGCCGCCACTGGCGCTGGCTGTGTCGGCTTCGTCTGTGCAACCCACACACGCACAGCGTCAGGGCGGCGACTGCAGGCTTGGCAGATAGGCGTGAGGGTGCGCACCTGCTGCTCCTTGGCTGAGGCTGCCGGAGAGCGAACGGGCAGCGGCAAGGCGATGGAACTCTCCGGGGCGAGGCACAGGCCCAGGTGGGCGTAGGCGGTCTTGTAGTAGAGCTCGTTCTTCTCGCGCAACGTCAGCTTCTTCTTGAGCAGAGGTTTGTCGATGATCGCCACCTTCTTGCCTCCTGCTCACCCGTACACAGTCAGGCTTCTCGTGCGTGCGTGTGCGTGCGTGTGCGTGCGTGCGTGGGCATTACCGGTAGTGTCGTCCTGAACGATAGACACCGGGATCTCCCAGCTGTCGCTGTACATGTTGAACAACGCCGACACACTCCTGCACTCACGTCGCTGAGTCAGCTAACGGTGGGCGTGGCAGTGACTGCCGTGCACAGGCAGGAGCGGATGCCGCACCCAGAGGACAAGACGATCTCGATTCCTGGATCGGTCTCGCGCGTCAGACAGCGCACGTAGGGGTCCTCGCTCACGGCGGGCATCGTCTGCTTGTGCCACTTCTTCTTGGGCGCTTGGGGCTGGAAGACCGGCAGATCGGGTGCGATCTCCGTCTCGTAGTCGGGCGGCGGGTCGAAGCGCAACACTCGTCCCTGCACGCAGAGCAGGCCTGTGTGTCAGACGATACAGAAGGCACTCACGCCCACCGCGTGTTGCGTGGCATGGAGTGAGCAGGTCATCACGCACGATCTGAAAGAGCGGCGAGTGGTGCTTGAGGAGCGGATCGTCGTTGGCAAGCTCCACCTTGTTGAGGTCGATCGTGTCCTGCCCCGCCAAAACGCAATCGCCGCAGCGTGAGCACTTGCTGAGCAATCAGACGATCAAGGCCGACACAAGACGTCTTCATCCAGAGGGGTCTCGCACGTGTGGTTGATAGAAGCGCGGATACTGCTTCACGCGCGTCCTCTTCTGTGCTAGGAATTGCTGCAGGACGACGGGGGAGTGCCGTGTAAGATCTCAGCACCAGAGCATGCGGCGAGTTCATTCGCACGTACCTCGACCTGCGCCTTGATCGCTGGGTTGTACTTGAGGAACACGTTGTTCTCCCTCGCCTGACACACACACACACACACACACACCCAGGCAGAGAGAGACGTGAGGCAAGGCGCCTTGAGACAGTCTGTTGCGTGAGGCCACACACTGTACCTTTTGTCGCTGCACGCTGTCAAACTCCTGCTGCTCCAGGAACACGCGGTGCCGCATCTCCAGATACTTACTGAGGTTCGCTTCGTCGAGCGGTGGTCCCTGCGAATGCAAGACAAGCGGTGAGCCCAGCACCTCCAAAGACCAAGGAGCCATGGACTGCGTACCTGTTGCTGCTGGTGCTGGACGTATCTGCGCTCGAGGTCGAGGAAGAGGCGATGCTCCTGCTGTGTGAGGGATGACGTGCGCGGGAGGTTGGGGCTCTGCGGCGCGGCTGAGGCCGGCCCCGTGGTGGGCTTCTTGAGCACGGGCGCCGCAACGACGGACGGCGTCGATGCGGGCGTGGGAGAAGTCGTGTTGCTGCCGCCACCGCCGCCGCCGCCGCCACTGCTGCTGGAAGAGGGAATGGGGGTGATGCTGGATTGGATCATGTCGATGAGGTCGATGATCTCCGTTCCTCGTCGCTTCTTAGCCGGTGGCTGCGCGTCACGTCGAGAGCAATGCACCAGTTTAGCCATTCGTACGCGCATTCATCCTGCTGCTGCGATGCAGCACGCACGCACGCACGCACGCACGCACGCACGCACGCACGCACGCACGCACGCACGCACGCACGTGCACAGAGTCGAGCAGAGACGCACTTGGGTAGCTGCAGGCTTGATGCTCGAGGCAGAGGCAGAGGCGAGGCCATCGCTGGCCGGTCGCTTCGTTGACCGCTGATGCGAACAAGACACAAAGAGGAGATGAGATAAGATACCCACACATGCGGAGAGCAGGCGTGGATGGGGCTCACAGGCGTGCGTACCTCTGCTCCTGGCGGCGCAGCGCCGCGTGAGATCAGAGGCGATGGGGCCGTGACCAGCGCCGGCACGTCCTTGCCGCGACCAGCAGCTGCAGTGGAGGCCGGCACCGGTGGCCGCTGTCCGCCAAACGCGGAGAACCTCGCGTAGAAATCCTCGTCGATCGCGCACTCTGCCCTATTGTGTGGCGCATGATGAACGAGTGCATGATGAGAGTGCACACACAACAAGCCGCGATGGTGAAATTAAATATAAGTTATTCGGCTGAAGATTAAATTCCAAAAATTACAGAAAATGGAAAATTTCGTACCTTCCCGGCGCACTGCGATCGTTGAGAGCCTTGTCCTCGTCGTCCGAATCAAATCTGTCCATCTTTATGTATGAGGACGAGAGCGCATCGGCCGCAAAGTAAAAGAATAATTTTTTTATTTCATAAGGAAAAGTTGTGAAAAAGAAAAGCTGACAAGAAAATAGGAAGAAAACACGCTGTCCTGATAACCGAGTTCATCGCCGTGGTGTGTGCGACGACGAAGCTTCTGGCTGCAGAGGCGACAAGAGACGAGACACACATACTACCACGAGAACGATGCAGGCAGCACAGATGGAATCGACTACGGGCGGTCAGGAGAAGGTGGTACGCGTGTTTCACGGCACGGTGGTGCACTCGGTCGGGCTCGACCGACTCGAGGTGCTCCCGCGCGCCTGGCTCGGCGTCGACGCCGCCGGCCGGGTTGCCTTCCTCCACCACGGCAACAACGACCTCGACCGCTCCGCCCTCTCCCTCAAGTACTCCCTCCCCCGCAACTCTTCATTTTAGTTCACATTTTTATTTTTTTTTTATTATTTTTAATGGCCGAAAATCTTTTTTTGACATTTTATTAAAATCCTCGCCCCCTCTACAGGTACGAGCTCAGCGACGACGTAGAGTTTGTGGAGCTGCCCCGACGCGGCTTCCTCGTCCCCGGTACGCCCCCACAATATTAAAATTTAACTTAAATATGTTATAATTTTAGTAAATGAATATAAAATTAATAAAATAAATGACGTGGCACAGGCATGGTGGATACGCACGCGCACGCGCCGCAGTTTGTGAACGCGGGCAACGGGCTGGACATGCCGCTGCTCGAGTGGCTCGAGACCTACACCTTCCCCGCCGAGACCCGCTTCAAGGACCCCGCCTACGCCAAGAAGAGTACAGATGCCTCGCTCTACTGTGGTGTGTGTGCGACTCTGGCGCGTAACTCACTTCTCTGTGCTGGCTTCAGTCTACCAGGCGGTGGTGCGTCGGTCGCTGGGGCTGGGCACCACGACCATCAGCTACTTTGGCACCATTCACGCGCCCGCCACCAAGGTCCTCGCTGGTACGCTGAGCCTCTTCATGCTCGTGTGTGCTCGCTGCATTGTTGGGTCGAATGCTCACAAAGCTCCTTTGGGCGCACGCGCGACAATGCACAGAGACGGCGGCCAAGTACGGCCAGCGGGCGTTCGTGGGCAAGGTGTGCATGGACCGCAACTCGCCGGCCCACTACGTCGAGACCACGGCCGAGTCGCTGCGCGAGACGGCTCACTTTTGCGAGGAGGTGCTGGCCATGCGCGATCCGCTCATCGTGCCCATTCTCACTCCCAGGTCTCGCTTGTTCTCTCCTCTCCTCTCTTTCACGCACGCGCTTACACGCACGCGCGACAACGTACGCACAGGTTCACGCCGACGTGCACGTTGGAGCTGATGAAGGGCCTGAGCGAGATTGCCCGAAAGCACGACCTCCCCATTCAGACCCACGTCTCCGAGAGCAAGGCCGAGGTCGCCTGGGTACGCGACTCAATGTGCAATGGAGTTCAAGGAGCAAGACTAACGCTGCGGCGACAGGTGAAAGAGCTTCATCCCGACCAGCCGACCTACACTCACACCTACCACCAGGCCGGCCTGCTGACCAAGAAGACCGTCCTCGCTCACGCCGTACGTTGCGCTGCCCCTCACGTGCACGTTCTTCCCTGCGTCCAGTCGCTGACATCGCCCGTCGCTCGCCGTGCGTGCAGGTCCACTTGACGGAGCCCGAGGAGGATCTGGTGCTGGCCCAGGAGGCAGGCATCTCGCACTGCCCCAACTCCAATTTCTCGCTGTTGAGCGGCATGTGTCCCGTGCGACGCTTCCTCAACAAGGGCATCAAGGTGGGCCTCGGCACCGACGTGTCTGGCGGTACGTAACCTCTCCGCTCACCCTTGCGTCCAGTGTGCACGATGCGATCGACGACCAACTCATGCGCTGCTGCCCCCTCGTTGTTGACCAGGCTTCTGCCCCAACATGCTCGACGCGTTCCGTCTGGCCATCATCACCTCCAAGGTACACACGCACACGCTCATCACTCACGGCTCGTGACGCTGACCGGCCGTCTGGATTGCGTGCTCATCGCCGCTGTAGATGGTTCACACCACGCACCCCGAGCTTGCTCCGCTGAACGTGGCCGAGGCGTTCTACCTGCTCACCCTCGGCGGCGCCCGAGTGCTGGACATCGACGACAAGGTGGGTAACTTCCTCGTCGGCAAGGTACGCTCGCGCTCCTTCGCTCTTGATCCGCCATTGTAGCGCAGCTGATGACACTCGCGCACAATCCAGGAGCTGGACGCGCTCGTGGTGGCGCCGTTCGCGGAGGGTTCGCCCATCGACGAGTTCGACGGCGAAGACGGCAACAGCGACGACGAGGCGGCCATCAAGCGCACGCTGGAGAAGTGGCTCTTCCTGGGCGACGACCGCAACCTCGCACAGGTCTACGTGCGCGGCCGCCCCGTCCTCCCCTTTGCCCTCTAATGTCCATTCCCCATGACAGGCGGTCACGCGCGCGACGCGTTGCGCAATACAACGTGTGAAGACTAGATCTACAAGCTCATGCACCGTTGCGTTCAACCGGCGGTGGCAGCAGTGACGGCGACAGGGGCGAACGAGAGCCGCCAGAGGTCGTGGAAGTTGTGCGCGTCGCCCACGAAGTCGCTGTAGCCGCCAAACACGATCATCCCGTCTTCGGCCTCCGTGGTGACGCCGCCGCCGAACTGGGGCATGGCCGAGTGCGCGTAGCGTTTGGCCGGCACGGCGTCGCCCTCGACCGTCACCTCCTGCCATGTGCTCGTGGCTTCGTTCGACCCATCAAGCGTGCGTCAGTGAGAGAGCACCGCACGACAAGGACGCGCACAGACAACACAACACGATCTAGGTACCTAGATCGAGGAGGTGCAGGTCGTTGACGTAGAACCCGTCGACGTTGTACCCGCCAAAGACGAGCAGCGACTGCCCGCCGTGCAGGATGACGGCCGTGGCGCCGATCCTGGGGTCCGGCGGGGTCCCCTTGGTCTGCACCTGCGACCACGTCTTCGTCGGCAGGTGGCACTTGAACACCTGCACACGAGCGCGCGCACTCGTCAGGTTAACGTCCGCGCGCTCTGATCGACATCGTCACTGTCCAAGGTGTTGGTACCGAGTTGATGATGCCCTGGTAGCCCCACCACCGCTGGCCGCCAAAGAGGTACAGATACTCTCCGTCCTCGGTGGCGCGCTAGAGCCACCGCACACACGCACGACGAGTTTGAGTGCGCAGGCGGGAGAGAGAGAACTAGGGCAGTCCCGTACAGCGGCTGGATTGGAGAGCGGAGGAGGCGTGATGGAGCGCGAGCCAGAGCGCTGGGCCTGCTGCCATTTGCCATTCGCTTCACGCGAGCAGACAGCGATCGGGTGTGAGAAGAACGCTGGGCAATCGTGACGCACGAGCACACAAGCACGCGCGTGGGGTGTACCGATGTCGTATAGCCACATGTCGTTGAGGCGCTTGGTGGCGTCGATTCCTCCAAAGACGACCATCAGGTTCGAGCCCTCGAGAGAGTCCTCGGCTGTCCGCTTCTGTGTGGCGCACGACATGAGCGCACAACAGAGACCGTGGGAGTAGCTTGCTTGCCTGTGTGCGTACCTGCAGTGCAGCGACGTGGTAGTAGCGCGGTGGCGGCGCTGGGCCGTTCGGCTTAACTTGGGTCCACTCGTTGGTCTCTGCCGCGATCACAAACTGACGTTCAGCTCAAGACTGCAGACTTGCTGTGTGCGCACACACAGGGAAGAGGGAGCATTGTACCAACATCGTACTTCCAGAGGTCGTCAAGGATGGTGGCAGCGCCGTAGGGATCGTCCTGCGTCATCCCGCCAAAGACGAAGATGGCGTGCGTCACTTCATCGTAGACGCACGAATGCCTGGGATGTTCCAAAGAGCCGCAGGTCAGCAACTCCAGACCACCGACCTCACAACAGTGTGCGGTGTCCTCAGGGCGCACCTGAACCGCTTCGGCGGCGGAGCATTGTCGTCGTTAGGGCCTACGAGCGTCCAGCTTGAGCTTGCTGTTACCGTGCCATAGTGAGCGACGACACGATCAGCAACGCATCAGGCGATGCACAGCGCCGTACCAACATCAAAGGCCCACAGGTCGTTCAGCGGGAGGAACTGCCACACGCCCTCGTTGCCTCCAAACACGTAGACCTGATGCGCCAAGAGCGCGGTGGTGAATGAGAAGACGCGGCCGCAAGAAGAACGAAAGCGAAGACAAAAGAACGAAAGCAAGGCGAAGAGCGAAGAGCAAAGAGCGAAGGCGCCTACCCGGTCGGCCGAGGGCACGTAGACCGAGCACTGGTTGCAACGGGCCGAGGGCAGCGACGATGCGATGGCCGAGGTGGCCACGGGCGCCAGAAGCCGCCACTGACCCACCACTGTGAACCATCAAAAAGGGACACGAGCGCATATGAGAATGGGCTGAGGGCGTCAGGGAGAAGGGGAGGGGGTAAGAGAGATGGTCCTCACTCTCACCTTGGGGGGTGCAGTCTGCGCCAGGGAGAACAAAGAGGAGCGAGGAGGAGAAGAAAAGGCAAACAAGAAAGAGCGCGAGCGAGCGCGCCAGCCCTCGACCCGGTCTGGTCGTCCACTGCATCTTTGTCGGTTGTTGTTGTTGTTTGCTTATGGGCCCGAGCTGTCCCTCTCGTCACACCTGAAATTTCAGATATCGGCTTCTCCTCACCAGCCGAGGCGGACTAGTCACTTGGCCTCGGCCACACCGACTGCGTACGGGGCGCGATTGGGACACTCGAATGGGAGGCAGTGGTAGCTGTGCCGTGCGTCACAGGCAAAGAGCGAAGAGAGCAAGGGAAAGGGAACAAAAGCGAGTGTGCGTGATTGAATAAGGGTACAGGAGGTATTGTGTGGGTTGAAGGGGGTGCAAGCTTTGGCACTGCACGCGAGTGGGTCTCTCGTAGACCTGGCCAGAGCTCTGTCGGTGCCGAACACCAACTTAGCACGACATCTTGGAGAAACCAGACACCGGCGAGCTGTGGTCGTGAGCGAGAGCAAGAGTGTGAGTTTGGTGTGATCGTGACGCAAGCAAGCAACGGAGGCATGTACGCGAGAAGGGCGGCCTCGGTGGCAGGTCCGTAGGCTCCGTCCTCCTTGAGCTTGTTGGCGTTGTTCAGGTTCCACAGCTTCTGGAACGCCAGCACCGACAGCGTGCGCACGTCCACACCGCCTGTTCGCCCGCCGCCATCGAAGACCAATGAGCTCACCGCGCCCACTAGCGAGCGGGGGCCAAGAAGAGGCGGGGTACCGTTGTAGTCGTAGTGCATGGGGTCCCAGTCGCCGAGCTTCGTCCAGCCGTTGTTGGACATGGCGGTCTTCCACGAGCTGGCGTCCTGGATGTCAACCGACAGGCCGCCGTTGTGGTTGCTCTGGCCTGCTCGCCACCGTGGCGTGTGAGTCGCGGCGCGTACACGCAAGCAACGAAGCGGCCGGCTGCGCACTTACCGGGCTTGGCGGCGGCGGTGATGCGGCACTGCTTCCGCTCCTTCCAGGACCAGAGCATGAGCTGCTGGGGCAGAGTGCGCAGCCCGCTGTTGATCGTCATCGTCACGCCTACGTGCACGCAAACAAGTAAGCAAGCCAGAAGTTAAGCGTGTAAGCTTTCATCGCCTGGCTTGCATCCACGCCTGCCTCGCCCGCCTCTCGACGCTGTGGAGACATAGATATCTCTGGGGGCGAACTTACCCCGCTGGTTGATGGCGCGCTGGAGCGCGTCGGCGGCGGCAGTCTGCAGGTAGGGCACGGCGGCCGCGGCGCTGGAGAGGGACACGCGCGACAGCGTGTTGAGGTCCTGCAGTTGCAGAAGAGAGGGGGCGCGATCGACCAACCGTAAGCGAGCAGCTTCATTTTCATACCCGATGGGAAATGAAAAGCGACGCGATCGAAAGCGAAGACGAAGAGAGGNNNNGGGGGGGGGGAGGGAAGATGACGAACCCTGAAGAGGCCGGAGCGCAGGCAGTTGAGCTGCCTCACGAGCTGCTTGCTGAGGCCCGAGACCACCTCGGTGCTGCAGCCCGCAGCGTTGATGGCTTTATTGAGGAGGGAGAGAAAAATTTTAGTTCAGCCAAGCTCTGCCCAGGGAGAGGGGGAGGGGAGGGGGTTGTACCGCTCTGTACGGTAGCGGCCTCGGCAAGGCAGACGGCCGCCTGCAGATGAAATAGGAGGCAAGCACGCAATGTATTCAGATATTAGTTCCTGCCTGAGCGGGTGGTGTGTTGAGTTCAGTCGCGTGTGTACCAGCAGCGCAAGAAGGCAGAGAGCGAAGCCGTGCTTCATCTGGTGGTGATACGAATGGGGTCTGGAGCTAAGTTGGCGTGTTTGGGTTTGCTGAGACGAAGGCAAAGCCTTTGTGGCGTCTTTTATTCGACCAATCAACGCAAACGGAAACGTCTTCCGAGCGGTAAGCGAAGAGGACGATGAGGTTGCGCGCTATCACACGCATGTGCTATACCAAGGCTGTGTATGTATGTATGTCTATGGGGTGTGTACATGGTGCTAGGGAGAGAGTGAGCCGAATCCTTGATTGGTGGACGATCAAGCACACTTGCCGATGATGCTGGAGGCAGGCGAGATCACGCACTTGCCCATGGGGCTGACGCCCTCGCAGTGCCAGTCGTCCGTGCACTGGCCCACGGCGAGACACACCTCGCCCTCGACGCGCGACGACCAGAGCGCCCGGTCAGGCCCGTAGGGACACTCGCACTCGCTCGTCCAGCCGCCGACGAAACCCGGATTGCACTGACATGCGAGCCACGGGCTGACGGTGTTGGCCGGCGTGGTGGCTGCGCACTGGACGCGGTTCCACCGCTGCGCGGTGCAGTGCTCCCTGGCGAGACAGCCGCCGGGCGGGCGGCAAGCCGGTCCGGTGAGCGCCGACGGATTGACGCGCGGAACGTCCCAGGTGAGCTCGTAGTCGTGCGGGCACACGCACGAACCCTCGGTCGAGTCCCACTCGAAGGTACGAGGGCAGCCGCATCGTCCGGTCTTGGCGTCACAGAGGCCAAAGGGCGCATGACACTGATCGTCCCTGGTGCACGTCTTGGGCAGACATTTGGTGGCGCTGCTCTGAGCGTCGATCGAGCGCGCGACGAAGCCATCGTCGCACGCACAGGCGTAGGTGGCGGTCTCGGCCGTCGCGTTGGCGTAGGTGGCCGTGCAGTGCGAGTGGGCGGGACAGTTGGCGCACGCCGGCAAGCAGGTGTCGCGGCACATGGCGCTGTCGACCGCGACGTGCGGGCAATGCACCTCGGGATCGACCAGCGCGTTGGTAGAGTGGAAGTTGCGACATGTGGTCGAGTTGGAGGTCAGTCTGTAGGGGCAGGCGGCCTCTGGATGCGCGGCCTCGCGTGCGTCGAGGGTCTTCATGAAGGCCAAGCACTGGTCGAACGACTCGTACTGCTGCAGCTTGCCGGTGCACCGCGCCATCACGTTGCGACAGAGCGAGACGACGTCGATCACGTTGTGCGCCGTGTACATGGGCATGACGGCGCGGTCGCTCACGACGATGTCCACGGCGATGCGGTCCGAGCATGGAGCGAAGATGAGGCTCTCGAGATTGCGCACTCCGCCGCTGACGAACTGGAACTTACCCGGCGCTATAGGTCCGAGCTCGACCGTGGCCGTCTGCCAGAAGGTGACGGTGTCGTTGGCGGCAGCACCACCGGACCACGTGATGGTAGGCCGGTCCAGCGTGGCCGTCAGCTTGCCCTGGAACATCTCGCGCGAGATGTTGAACAGGACGAAGCCGTACTCCTTGGCCA
Organism: Acanthamoeba healyi; assembly: GCA_000826305.1. NCBI lineage: Eukaryota > Discosea > Longamoebia > Acanthamoebidae > Acanthamoeba > Acanthamoeba healyi. Next base: position 399,736 of record CDFA01025757.1, on the reverse strand, counting down.
CCTGGAGCGGGTCGAAGGAGCCGATGCCGCGCAGCACGAAGCGAGCGTCCTCGGTGTAGTAGCGATCGCACACGCGCGAGTAGTGCTCGAGGTCATAGTTGAGGCGCGTCACGTAGGCCTCGGTGGCTTTCAGGCGGGCAGCCTGCAGAGCCTCGGGGCTCACTGGGCAGTCGGCCAGGCCTGGCTCCAGCGCCGGCACGAACGCTGCCAACGCCGAGCCGAGGATGAGCGAAACGAGGAGGAACTGGCAGGGGATGGTCATGATGAAGGTGATTGAGGCCAGCAAGTTATTGCGGTCCTTCTGTTGGTGTGTGATGTTGTTGTCGTCGAACAGAAGGAATATGACGTTGGATGAATGGAGTAGTGTCAGAACCTGGCCTTTTGTACTTGTCCGTGCATCCTCATGTTTGGCGGAAGCTACCGCCGAACGAAAGGCATTCTGACACTCTGTCTTTCGACCGATCCTTACATGCTCGACTGATCTCTGTGACCACCGCTTAGCTTCGATCGCTCTTCGGTCGAACGGCTGTAAATTGTTGGAATTTTTAGTTACCCTCCCTGCCACGCTTTACACTCACTGCCTCTGATTGTCCAGCTCCTCCTCTGCCCTGGGCTACACGCCTAAACGTTTGATGCCGTCATCGGCTCTTTGTGCAGAGATGTAAAAAAGATTCGCATCAACTTAAAAAAAACCAAAAAAAAAAATCCAGATCATGCGAAAAAGAGATCTCTGTGAAGGCAAGGACGGTCGAAGAATAAGATGTACAAGGGGACGCGTTCTTGGACTTGTAGCGCCTATGAGGCTCAAAGGTCTGGCGGTGGGGGCGAGGATTTTTCTTTTGAGATATAATCCGATCCGAGCGGGCGACGGTGCGCTCACACGCGAGGGCGCTCCCTGACCTTGTTGCCGCTGTCGTCGATGTCGGCAAAGTCGTCCTGCGAGACCGACCGCATGGTGTAGAAGAAGGTCCAGCCCACGCCGAGCGCGAGCAGGCCCGCGGTCACGAACTTGGAGCTCGGGCGCAGACGCCACGGCAGCACCGGCGGGCGGGCCGGCTGATGAGGCGGACCGCCGCCGCCGCCAGCCTTGCGGCCGTTGTCCTTGCGCAGGTGGGGCGGCACGTAGCCCTCGTTGGTCGACGCAGAAGGTGGTCCCGTGGCCGACATGCTTGTTAGATTGATCAGTGTTCTGGATTTCTCTCGCCATTTCCCTGTGCATCCGCAATTTCTCTTCTTATTTCCTGGAATTTGTGATCGTTGGTCATACACCATCATCTGTAGGCACCTCAAGGGAAGACTTGAAGACTGCCATGTGGCTGGATCCTGGAGCCACAAAATTGCCCTCTCAAACTCATTCAGGACTTGAGACAAACACTGTTTACACCTTATCTCTTCAGTAACAGTGGGTTTCAGCTTGTACCCAGCTTTCAGCCTGCTCTCACCATTAGCCATGTTGGCTTATTCTCCACATTTCTAACCAATCACAAATCGCCAGCGAGGCAAACCCAAAATTCGTGTGTTGTGCAGAGAGCCATGAGTGGAGCTGATACGATGCCATCCGGTCACGCGAACAGAATAGCTCGTGCGCCTACTGGTCCAGAGGTGCGTTCGAGCAACACAAAAAGTAAAACTAGCACTCGTTCGTGCGCGGCGGTTGGTTACAATCGACCACCACGCCAGACGACGCGTCCTTTGGCGACACCGGCTCGCGAGGAGACACACGCACACTCGCCTGCAACGCAAAGAGGGGATAACCTATCGACGAAGACAAGAAGACGCCAACACACCACGAGGAGAGAGAAGACAATACGTTAGTTCGCATATTTTTGATTCTCCGTAAGTCTCAGCGTCGGACATAAAAAAAAACAAAAGGTAACTGGACAAGAAGAGAGAAGGGACAAGGAGAGGAGAAGGGAAGATGGTGTTCTACGTCATCCTCTTGGGCGCGGTGCTCGTCCTCTCTTCCATCTTTCTCCTCCGGCGGCGCTCTTCGACGTCGACACCGGCCACGACGACGAGCGGCCAGCTAGCGGAGCCACCGCGGGTGCCGGCATGGTTGCCCTTTGTGGGCAACGCCTTGGATTTTGGACGCAACTCGCAGGGCTTCCTGCAGCAATGCCAGGCGGCCTACGGCGACGCGTTCCGCCTCAAGATGATGGGACAGGACTACGTCTTTGTGCTCGACCCGTTCTCCTTCCCCAACGTCTTCCGCGAGGAGAAGAAGAATCTCTCCTTCATCGCCATCGTGCGGGAGTTTGCGTGCAAGTGCTTCGGCGCCTCCGAGGCCGAGTTCGAGAAGCAGAACCACGAGACCGTCCACAAGTACGTACAACGCGCCCTCGTCGCTTTCGTTCTTCTTCGCTTTCGTTTTTTATTTTTATTTCGCCAAACTCGAGCTCAAGCTGACGATGACGCGTACAGGCAATTCATCACGTACCTGCAGGGCATGGAGCTGCCCGCCCTGACCGCCCGCATGCGCGAGCATCTCGAGCGCGCGGTCAAGGAGAAGACGCAGCCACAGCTTCAGGCCGCCGGCGATGCGCAGACATGGCAGGACGGGCGCATGTGGCAGTTTGTCATGGAGGTCCTCTACGTTGCAGGTACGCGTGCCTGCCTCCGTCGATGGAGGCCTTGTGCGTGCTCTTTTTCTGGCCTGTTGCAAGAGACATGTGCTGCTGCACGGCCATTGGTCGTTGGCTTGCAGCACCGGTGAGCCCACATAGTGCAATTTGCCAATCGCCTCGCGCCTGCCACAGTCAGCTCACCTGCGTATCACCTAACCTGCTCTCCGCGCGCTCTCTCTCCGCAGGTACGCGTGCGTTCTTCGGAGATACGTTCGACGTGGAGCAGAGCTTCAAGGACTTCTTCGCCTTTGATGAGAACTTCCCGGCGTTCACCGTGGGCGTGCCCCACTTTCTGCTCGGCAAGAGCGTCAAGGCCCGCCAGCGCATGAACGATCTGCTCGTCCACCTGTACGCACGTGTTACCCGCCTCCTCGCTTGCAGCATTACATGCTCACAACGGCGGCGCTCGCGTGTGTTCATGCGGATCAGAACGGATCCCACGGCGAGCAAGCTGATGGTCGAGCGCGAGCGATACCTGGTCGAGGAAACGTCGATTCCTCCTCACGTACGCATCGCACCTCACTGACGCTCGCTCACGTGTGCTCTACCTGCGACTCACGCACGTGTCCGCACACAGCAACTCAGCAGGCTTCAGTTCGCCACCTTCTGGGCAGCCCACGGCAACACTCTTCCAGGTACGCGTTCGCACCAGCACACTGCTGCGCACATCGCGTCGCACAGTGCGTGCTCTCTCGCGGTCTACGTTGTACTCATCTCTCTTCCTTCCCCGATGCAGCCGCCTTCTGGTCGCTGGCCTACATTCTCAGCGACAAGCGGGCCAAGCAAGAGATCACGGAGGAGGTCTTCTCCCTCTTCAACAAGAAGGACACCGGACGCGAGGTACCGATACGCAGCACTCGCCAGACGTGACGTGCTGCCGTAGGACTCTTATGCGATCTGGCGTGCTGACATTCGTTCTGTTCGTTCGTGTGTGATCAAAGACGTTTGCCAAGCTCAAGGACATGGTGAAACTGGAGAGCGCGATCAACGAGGCGCTTCGCATGTCGTCGGCGTCGATCATCGTCCGGGAGGTGATCAACGACTTCACCCTCAAGCTCCAAAACGGCAATCAATTCCATGTCAAGAGCGGCCAAAAGGTCGCCATGTACGTCTCTTCCTCTCTTCCTCTCTCGTGCGTGTGCGTGTGTGCAAGAGCCGGGGCCACACGCTAACCTAATGAGATCGCAGGTATCCATACATCATTCATAACAACCCCGAGGTCTACGACAATCCTCACCTGTACCAGTTCGATCGATTCCTCGCCGAGGAGAACGACGAGTTTGACTACTCCAACCTCAAGTTCACCTCGCCGGCCAAGAAGGCGCTCGGGACCCTGGAGCGCGTGGAGTCGGCCGACGTGCTTCACCTCAAGCAGCGCGAGCTGCGCCAGCTCCGCGAGTCGCGCCGACTCGAGCGCGACGTCAGAGACTCGCGCATCGTCTACACCACATCTACCACTTTGAGTGATGCGGGCCTCGAGGATAGCGCTCTCCCCGTGCCGACCAACACGCCGCGCGACGCGTTCCCGGACCTAAAGGAGAGCCGCGAGCAGACCACGCGGGAGCTGCGCGAGAGCGGCCGCCTCTTTGCGCGAATCCTCCGCGAGAGCAGCGGCGGCGCAGGACAAGCAACGAGCGAGGGCGAAACGGACACGAGCTCGCCCGAGTCGAAGCGCACGCGTTCGCCCGAGAAGCCGGCGATCACGCTCAGCGAGAAGCTGCGACAGAAGGAGAAGGAGGAGGAAGAGGCGGCCAAGGCCGTCAAGACGAAAGGCCTCGAGCAGGAGCAGGAACACGGTGAGCACAGCGAGCAGAGCGGTCACGACCAAACGTCTCCGACGCCGACAACGCCGACGAGCAAGCGCAGTTTGGACAAGCGATTCCCGAGTCCCTCGACGCTGCAGGAGCAGCTGAGCAGCAGCGGCGAAGTCGATCTCGCCAGCCCGCTCTTCCTCCGGCGCGCCCAGCGCATGCGGAGACGGTTCGATAGCGACAGCGATCACGATGACGACGAGGCGGGCGACAGCGATCGCAGCCCGGCGCTGAACAAGAACAGGAAAGACGACGGAGCAGCGTACAGCCCGCCTCCCCAGATCCACATCAACGACGAGCCTGATTTCGCCGCCAGCAGCGCGTTCGAGGCCGAGGCCGAGGCGCAAGCGGACATCCCGGTGCCTCCGTTCAAGCTCGGCAGCGGGCTGAAGCGAAGCAAGAAGATGCTGCAGATCCTCGCCGCGGCCAACAGGCGCGATCGAAGCGTGTCGCTCGGCGTCATCCCCCAGCAGCCGATCGACACCGCCGTGGCGGCTGTCAACGCGCAGGCCGATGCCAACGCGCAGCAGGCCGCCGACCAGCCGCCGGCCGAGGCTCCACAGCAGACTGCAGCTCAGCCGCAGCCGTTCGGCGCCGACGGACTCCTCCACATCCCGCCGATGGCGCTCGACGCGCTCGGATTCCAGCCGACCAGCGCGGCAGCGTCGGCCGCCCTCGGCGACGCATCGCCGCGCATCTCGCGCGAGCAGCACCTCATGTTCAAGAAGCGCGAGCGGACCGGCTCGTTCAACATCCCGAGCGACTCGCGCCCGCTGCGCAAGGAGAAGAAGTTCTACTACAAGGGCCGCGAGCTGCGCTACCACCTCATGCCCTTTGGCGGCGGTGCGGGCATGTGCCCCGGCCGCTACTTTGCGCGCAACGAGCTCAAGCTCTTCGTCGCCGTCATGATCTACTACTTTGACCTGGAGCTCATCCCCGACGAACAGTACGCGTCCCTCTCCACCGCACACACACTCCACGCACGTCGCACACACTCCACGCACGCACGCACACGCATGCACGCAGGCCTGGCATGGACACTGATCGTGAGTTTGTTGTTGTGTGCGTGTGTGAGCGCAGTGGCGAGATCAAGCTGCCGTCGCTGGACGAGACGAGGCTGGGCATCGGCATCCTCCCGCCCGCCAAGGACCTTCCCTTCCGCTTCCGCCTGCGCGACGAGCACCTCTCCGACTTTGCTGCTCCCCAACAACACCAACAGCCGCAACCACAGCAGACGACCCCGTCCCCATGAAGCAGGCCACGGGCGACGACGATGTGTACATCACCAAAGAAGAAGACGACAAACTTGATACGATCGTTGTGCGTGGTCCCGAGCCTCGTGCCCTCTTCGGACAAGTTGTGAGGCTGCGCGACAGATATCTGGCGATCCGCTGTTGGGGTGGTCCGTTTTTAGTGTTGGCCTCTTGCGTGTGTCGGAGAGGGCTCACCACATTGGCGTGTGCCCAACAGGCGCTGATTGGGCGCCGCAAATAATGGCCAATTAGCAATTTGCAGATTTTAACCGGCAGACCAATCAAACGCCGTTTGACGCGTCGTACCTTTCGTCACACTTCTCCGTCTGTGTGGCTTGAGCTGTAACTGTGCGCGCCACACTTCAGTCCTTGCAAGAGAACGAAGAAGACGAAGATGGGCACGACGTCGGCGTTTCAGTTCAGTTGTGGCCTCGCTCAAGTCGTGGCGGTGCTGGTCGTCTTCTTATGCGGCTCGGGACCCGGGTGTGACGCGGCGTCGACGTGCGGAGAGCTGGTGGCCCGCACGTCACCCTATCAAGTCGAGCCCAACTTCTCCCACAACGCCGTCGCATTCAAGGTCTCGCTCTCCGAGCCGCTCACCATCAGCAACCTAACGCTCTTCCTCGACGCCTCAGCCGGTGCGCGCCTCCCCCTCCCCTTTCTTCTCCGCCTCCTCCCCTTCCCCCGCGGGTGCCAACACTGTGTGGGTGCTGCGCGCAGGCATCCCCTCCCAAATGAATCTGTACACGGTAGGCGCGAATGGCCCCAACGCCACGGCCTGCACCCAAGGCTGCACCCCGACGCTCGTCACCGGCAGCACTAACGTGGTGGGCTGCTCGTTCGGGACCTGCTCGCTGTCGGCGGGCACGTACTGGGTCGTGACCAGATTCAGCAACGCCTCGTCGTCGTGGATCATGATTCCCTGGTCGCCGCTGTCGCCGACGCCGTCGGTCTCGATCATCGGCAGCTGGGCGGTCCAGGACAACGGCTGGGCCGACTCTGGCTCGGGCAAGGTCCCGGCGGTGGCCATCATGGGCTGCGCGTCCATCTTGGCGCCGTCGCCGGCGGTGAGCGTCTCGGCCTCGCCCTCCCCGTCGACCACGCCAGCCGCTACGCCATCCCCCAGCACTTCGCCGACAAGCTCAGGGCAGCCATCGTCCTCAGCCACCTCCTCACCGTCGCCAACTCGATCGAGCAGTCCCACGCCCAGCGCTTCGGGTACTCCAGCTCGATCGGAGACTCCCATGCCGTCGCCGTCGCCGTCGCAGTCGCCGTTTCCGTTTCCGTCGCAGTCGCCGTTGCTGTCGCCGTCGCCGTCGCCGTCGCCGTCGCCCGCGCTGGTGAGCGTGACCAACTTGACCGCGGGCTTCGACGACACGCTCGCCACCTTCAACATCACCGGCACCGTCGTCGGTACGCGCTTGATCGCTCTTCTCTCTCTGTCTGGTGAGCGTGCGCTGACGTCCTCGCGCGATGAGTGCAGGTGCGGGAAGCAACAGTTCGTCGTCGTCGGTGAGGGAGAACGCCAACGTGGTGTCCAAGTTCAACGGGCTCCAGCTCGGCAATCTCTCCGTCCCCGCCGACTCGCTCTCTGGTACGTGCTGCACACACACACACACACGCGAGCGCTCGTGGCTGCATTCATCGCGCCACGCGAGTGCATGGTGGCTGATCGATCGAGGCGTCACGTATTCGGGTTCAGGCCTCGCACGGACGGTGGTCAATGGAAGCGCGAGCGAGACGACCTACGTCTACTCGGCCTCTGTGGGCGGCAGCGGCGGGAACGGCTCGACGCAGTTCGATCAGTCGTTCACGTTCTACGAGCGCGCCACGACGGCGGCCTTTGCCGGCGTGACGTTCGACATCGCGGCCAACTCGGTCAAGTGGTCGCTCAACTTCACTACTTCCGGCCTCAGCTCGGCGCCGGCGTCGCACACCACGCAGTGGTCGAGCGTGCGCTACCGACTGGCCGGTCTGCTCCAGTCATCAGGCGCCGACAATGCGACCACGCTCTCGGCCGCAACCAACCGGCCGATCACGAGCCGCGCCAACACACCCACGGCGGGGCTCACGAGCTACTACGTGCCGCTGTTTGTGTCCGACAAGACCAAGACTCGATCGACGACGGTGTCCGTCGTGACAGCGACGGTGGTGCTCTTTGACGTGGCGATCGTCGACGGCAGCTCCGCCTCCATCCGACACGCCATCACGGCCGTCGCCGTCAACGGCTCTACCGAGTACGAGGTGGTGCTTGAGTTCCCGCCGTTCGAGAGGTCGGTCTTCTACGACCCGAGCATCGGGCTTGGCGTGCTGCTGGGCTCCAAGGACGACGGCTCTGGCGGCGTCGGCGGCGACAGCGCCAACGTGGGGCTGATCGTGGGCGTGGCGGTGGCCATCCCCGTGGCACTGGTGATCGTGGCGGTGGCCATCGGCGTGGGCGTCTTTGTGACGTGGCGCAGGAGGAGCAACGACGACAGCAGCCGCGCCATCAACTTCAGCGTGGACGACCGGGATGACCACGACCTGGACCTGTGATCCCCCCCGTTGCTTGTCACGTTCAAGAGGCCATCTCAAGAGGTCATGTATTTATTTATTCATTCATTCATTCATTCATTCAGCCATCAGCCCCAGCTCTCTGAGCTGAGCTTACTCCACATGCCACTTCACGATTGATATCTCATCAGTTCATCAAGCCAACAACACCACCACCAGGTACAGACATCACTTCTTGATGTAGGAATGCAGGTTGTGGGGCCAACTGAAAGTTTGCTGGTGGTGCAAGAAGAATCGCGCACTAGTCAATGATGGATCCATTTCTGATCCACACAGCGTCCTTGCTTGCTGTGGTGCGTGCAGTGCTCCAATGAGGAGAATCAGAAGTATGTTTGTGAAAACTATTTATTTTCATTGGACCGCATAAAACGTGCAGCCAAGTGGGGGGCAGCGGACGAGCGAGCGCGGGGGGCGGCAGGACGAGCGAGCGTGGGCGGGTGGCAGGACAAGTGACCAGTGGCCCGCAGAGGTGTCAAAGTAGTCGTTTCAGATTCTCCTCAATGCAGGGTTGTTGCCAAAAAAGCTGACCCGCTGGGTCCTTGCGGGGCCAATTAGCAGATTTTAACCGGTTGGCAGACCAATCAAACGCCGCCGTACGATTGGGCACGGCCACGTACCCTTTCGGCACACTTCTCGTGTGTTTGGCTTGCGCTGTAACAACTGCTCTTCGCCTTGACCCCATTTCAGTACAAGCGAAAGAGAGCGAAGAAGAAGAAGAAGAAGAAGAAGAACGAAGACGAAGATGGGCACGACGTCGGCGTTTCAGTTCAGTTGGGGCCTCGCTCTAGCCGTGGCGGTGCTGGTCGCCTTCTTGTGCGGCTCGGGACTCGTCGAGGCGTCGTCGTGCGGAGAGCTGGTGGCGCGCACGTCACCCAGCCAAGTCGAGCCCAAGTTCTCCCACAACGCCGTCGCATTCAAGGTCTCGCTCTCCGAGCCGCTCACCATCAGCAACCTAACGCTCTTACTCGACAACCCAGCCAGTGCACGCCTCCTCCCCCTTCCCCTCCTCCCCTTCCTTCTCCGCCTCCTCCCCTCCTCCCGTTCCCCACAGGTGCCAACACTGTGCGCGCGTGCGTGCGTTCGCGTGCTGCGCGCAGTCATTCCCGACGCAATGAACCTGTACACGGTAGGCACGGATGGCGAACCCTTCTCGACAGGCTGCCCCGACGGCTGCATCCCGACGCTCGTCACCGGCACTACCCAGGTGTCCTGCTCGTTCGGGAGCTGCGCGCTGTCGGCGCGACAGTACTGGGTCGTGACCAGATTCAACAACGCCTCGTCGTCGTGGGTCATGATGCTCTGGTCGCCGCTGTCGCCGACGCCGTCGGTCTCGATCGTCACCAGCTGGGTGGTCCAGGACGACAACTTTACCGACTCTAACACGGGCAAGGTGCCGGCGATGATCATCAGCGGGTGCGCGACCAACTTGGCGCCGTCGACGGCGGTGAGCGCCTCGGCCTCGCCCACCACGCTAGCCGTGTCGCCTTCACCCATCTCCTCACCGTCGCCAACTCGATCGCGCAGTCCCACGCCATCGCTTACGGCCAGCCCATCCCAATCGAGCATTCCCGTGCCGTCGCCGTCGCCGTCGCCCGCGCTGGTGAGCGTGACCAACTTGACCGCGGGCTTCGACGACACGCTCGCCGCCTTCAACATCACCGGCACCGTCGTCGGTGCGCGCTTGATCGCTCTCTCTCTCTCTCTCTCTCTCTTCTCTCTCTCTCTTCTCTCTCTCTTCTCTTGTGAGCGTAGTCTGGTGGACCTGACACTCCCTCCCCGCGCGCGCGCGCGCGATGACATGGTGCAGGTGCGGGAAGCAACAGTTCGACCTCAGTGAGAGAGAGCGCCAACGTGGTGTCCAAGTTCAGCGGGCTCCAGCTCGGCAATCTCTCCGTCCCCGCCGACTCGCTCTCTGGTACGTGCTGCACATGCGCGTGCGCGGCTGCATTCCTGGCGCCGCGAGGTGCATGGTGGCTGATCGATCGAGGCGTCGCGTATTCGGGTTCAGGCCTCGCACGGACGGTGGTCAATGGAAGCGCGAGCGAGACGACCTACGTCTACTCGGCCTCTGTGGGCGGCGGCGGTAGCGGCAGCGGCGGCGGGAACGGCTCGACGCAGTTCGATCAGTCGTTCACGTTCTACGAGCGCGCCACGACGGCGGCCTTTGCCGGCGTGACGTTCGACATCGCGGCCAACTCGGTCAAGTGGTCGCTCAACTTCACCGCTTCCGGCCTCGGCTCGGGGTCAGCGTCGCACACCACGCAGTGGTCGAGCGTGCGCTACCGACTGGCGGGCCTGCTCCAGTCGTCGTCGGGCGCCGACAATGCGACCACGCTCTCGGCCGCGACCGGCCGGCCGATCACGAGTCGCCCCAACACGCCCGCGGCGGGGCTCACGAGCTACTACGTGCCGCTCTTTGTGTCCGACACCAAGACTCGATCGACGACGGTGTCCATCGTGACAGCGACGGTGGTGCTCTTTGACGTGGCGATCGTCGACGGCAGTTCGGCCTCCATCCGACACGCCATCACAGCCGTCGCTGTCAACGGCTCGGCGGCGGCATCAGCTACCGAGTACGAGGTGGTGCTCGAGTTCCCGCCATTCGAGCGGTCAGTCTTCTATGACCCGAGCATCGGGCTCGGCGTGCTGCTGGGCTCCAAGGACGACGGCTCTGGAGGCGTCGGCGGCGACAGCAGCAATGTGGGGCTGATCGTGGGCGTGGCGGTGGCGATCCCCGTGGCGGTGGTGGTTGTGGCGGTGGCCATCGGCGTGGGCGTCTTTGTGACGTGGCGCAGGAGGAGGAGCGACGACAGCAGCCGCGCCATCAACTTCAGTGTGGACGACCGGGACCACGACCTGGACCTGTGATCCCCCCCCCCCTTGCTGGAATTCTTCTCCTTTGTTGTTGGTCAAGATCCATCTAGAGTTCATGTATTTATTTATTCAGCCACCAGCCCAGCTCTCTGAGCTTAGGTTAAAAAACTGAGTTTCTCATGCTTCCCTTTCATGAGTTTGTTGGAATGCCTGCATACATCCCCCCTCCTCTCCCAAGCAGAACTTCACAAGTTACTTCAGCAAGTGTGGGCACTGCATCAAGATATTATTTCACTTTAATTTTTTTTCCAAAAGGAACAAAAATAAAATAAAAGGTTCCTCACAAATTCTCCGTACCAGATTTGAGTCCGTTCGATTGTAGTCTGGAAGCGGCAGAGGTCCTAGAGAGAAGATGAGGGCAGTGCTGGCAACCGATACCGGTCTGCTCAAAGGTACGCGCTTGCGCTTGTGGCAATCACGATCAAATCATCTCCTCCATGGTCACATCCCGGAGGTGATTTATTTTTAATCTTCAGTTCCTCATCGCATTTTGCCGATTTGTGATTTTTAGCGATTTTTGTGATTTTTCCATCTCAACATCGCGTGTGTGTTGGGGGGGGCTGGCGCTAGTGGTGGACGTGCTGAGGGAGAAGGGAGAGGATGGGAGCGTCGGCGAGGAAAAGGTGTCGTTTGCTGCCCAGTGGGGCGCCACACAGGCCAAGTCGGAGGAGATCCACTGCATGCGCGCGTACCACGGCCAACGGGACCACGTAGGCCCTCCCTGTCCGTCATGTCTAGTGCCGCACACTCTCATGCTGCACCCTCGCGCTGTCATCACTCCGAGCACGAGCGCTAACGTGTGCTGCCGGCCGATTGCGTGTGTGCGGACAGGTGATCCTGGGTCGGGCCGGAGGCCGCGTGGAGGCCGTCAACGTGTCCACGGGCGTCAAGGTGGGCTCGGTGCTCGACGCACAGGCGCCCACCAAGCCGGACGACAAGTGGGTCGGCGTCGAGTCCGCCTCGTGGGCGCCCAACCGCGCCGTCGGCTGGTACACCACCGGGCGCGGCGTCGTGTGCAGCTTCGGCAACGACGAGAACGACGTCGACAGCAAGACGGTCGTTCACAACGGGTCGGTGGTGCAGGAGTTCGCGCTCACGACGACTCCCATCGGCGCCTTCCGTCTTAACCCGGCCGCGCCGCAGGCTGGTAACGTTTCTCAGCGCGTCACTTGTCTCTCCTGCACGCGCACGCTCACACACGCTCACACGCACGCACGCACACGACACACACATACAGCTGTGGGCGGCAAGGGCGTGGATCTTCGTCTGATCGAGATCGAGAACGGCAAGCCCGTGTGGACGGCCAAGAACGTGCCCAACGACTTCCTGGACATGCCCGTGCCCGGTACGCTCTCTTGCTGCCGCTGCCGCTGCCTCTCAACCGCGAGTCTCTCTGTTCATTCGCTGACGCTCGCCGTCTGCTCGGCGCGCGCTACAGTGTGGGTGTCCGACATCGGGTTCCTGCCCGATGACCCGCGACGCGTCGCCGTGGTGACGGGCTACCACCAGATCCGCGTCTACGACGTCAAGTACGCGAGCGCTCCTGCGTGCATTCGTGTGTGTGTGTGTGTGTGTGTGTACGTGCTTCAGCGGCGGTCGTTGACTCCTCCCACCCGTGAACGTGTGTGTGTGTGTGCATCGCCAGGGCTCAGAGACGCCCGATCATCGATTTCGAGCTCAAGCAGCTGCCGCACGCGTTCACTTGCGTCATGCCCTCGGCGGATCCCAACGTGATCGCCCTCGGCGACACCCACGGCAACGTCGTCGAGATCGATCTGCGCAACAAGAACATCAAGGGCCTCTTCCGCGGTGCCGCACCCCCGCCCCTTCGTGTCGCCCGCGTCTGTCGGTTTGGGTCGCTAACTAGAAGTCTTCTGCGCCGATTGTTTGTCGTGGCACAGGTGTCGCCGGCTCGGTGCGTTCGATCGCCTATGGACCCGATGGCAAGTCCATCGTGACGGCCTCGCTGGACCGCTTCCTTCGCGTCTTCTCCACCGCCGCTCCTCTCAGAAAGCTCCAGCACAAGGTACGGCACACGCCGCGCGTACGCGTTACGCGCTCCGCACGCGCGCGCATGCTCGCACTCGCTCACGCGTGGTTGTGTCTTGCTGCTGCAGATCTACCTCAAGCAGAGGGTGACGGGCCTGGTGGTCATGGACCCGCCGCCGCAGCTCGAGAAGGTGAAGGAGGAGAAGGAGGAGAGTGACGACGATGACGACGACGACAACGAAGGCGACGACGATAACGAAGGCGAGGAGGGAGAGGAGGACGTGGACGACGAAGACGGAGACGGAGACGATTATGACGATGACGACGACGATGATGACGATGACGATAACGACGACGACGACGACGACGATGATGACGACGACGGAGATGACGATGGCATCATGTCCAAGAAGGGAGGTATAATGGAAGACGACAGCGACGACGAGGAGGTTGGCAGCAAGCGTAAGCGAAGCTCATCGAGTTCAGGCAGCAGCCGTGGCGGTCGCGGAGGACGAGGCGGCGATCGTGGCGGCCGTGGTGGTCGTGGCGGAAGCCGTGGCGGTCGCGGAGGACGAGGCGGCAGCCGTGGCGGCAGCGACGCCAAGCGGCCTCGCAGAGACGACGGCGGAGCTTCGCCATCGCGCGGTGGTGGTCGTGGCGGAAGTCGTGGCGGTGGCGGCTTCCGTGGCGGCCGCGGAGGCGATAGCGGCGGCGGCGGATTCCGTGGCGGCCGTGGCGGAGGCGGCGGCCGTGGTGGAGGTGATGGCGGCGGCTTCCGTGGTGGTCGTGGTGGAGGTGGCGGCCGTGGCGGCGGCGGCGGCGGCGGCGGCGGATTCCGTGGTGGTCGCGGTGGAGGTGGCGGTGGTGGTCGCGGAGGTGGTCGAGGCGGAGGACGAGGCCGTGGCGGCTCCCGAGGTGGTGGACGTGGCCGCGGGCGTGATTAACCAGACAGCTTACTTGCATGCATACCATAAAGCACAGTAGTGGCGACATGACTGGCCCTCTCCATGGTCTCCTGCTCTCTCCTCTGCCCCACACAACTCCACAAGAGCACTGCTCCAGGTTGTGCCTGAACTGATCTGCACTGGGTGTGAGGAGAGATTCCTTGCACACATAGGCCTGCATTAGGCATTCTGGCCTTTGTGTCCAAATGGACAACAAGAGAATGCTCACAACAATGTTGTTGCCTCTCACCCTTCCTGGGTTGTGGGCTGATCAAGTACTTATTGATGGGCACACCCTGGCATGCCATAGTCTATTTTCCAAACCCTGTGATTGGTTCGCGGTGACGTGGCTGTCTACAAATAAAAATTTCGCTAGAAATTCAAAAAATTTTAGCATCTCGGCTGCCCGCTCCGAGAGACCTCACCTCTCTGCTCTCTCTGTGCTTCACACAACCAACGACCAAGGAAGGAGGGCATGTCCCAGTACGCCAGAGGGGGCGATGATGGTGCCACCAACAACGAGGGAACGGCTGCCACCAACGAGGAGGACGACGACGATGAGCCGGACGAGCGCTCGTCGGCGCGGCGGCACCTGCAGCCACCACCTGATGTAGCTGCCGGTCGTCTGCCGTCGCGGCGACGGAGAGAATGGAGCGAGGGCGACGAGGAGGAGGAAGAGGAGGAAGACGTGTTCAGCCGTCCCGGGTCCCCTTACGTCGCAGACGCCTCCCAATCTCAATCTCGCACGCAATCGTCGCACGATTTGCTCCGACGATTGAGCGCCGACGGACGGCTCGAGTCGACGGCCGACGAGGCGTCCGACGCAGGAGCCGACGGGTCGGACCCCATGCGCGCCCATCTCCTCGCCCGCCACCACCAGCAGCAGCAGAAGCAGCAGAGGACGCAGCAGAAGCCGAGCCGAGCCAAGACGGCGCCCAATACCTCAACCCTGGTAACTAAACTCGACCGAGGCGCTGGCGTGGGCGTGAGCGGGAGCGGGCCGTCGGCTGTGACGTCGTCTACGGACTGGTCCAGCTCGGAAGAGGAGGGAACCGCGAGCACGACGACGTCGACTCATGACGAGGCGGCGGCGCCGACGTCGCGGCGCAAGCAGGAGCAGCCGAGGTCGTACCGCGTATCTAACATGTCCTCCGCGCACAGCTTCGACGAGCCGCGGAGCGTGCAGGAGGAGCGCCGCCGAGCCGTCTTGGGCGACGACGCCGTCGATCGTAACCCACTCCCTCTCCTTGCGTGCGTGCGCGTGTGTTGCATGCTCGAGTTTGTTCTGACGCGTGCGCGTGCGCGCGCGGCTGGGGACGTTAGTGCGCCGAGGACAGCGGCGGCTGGAGGTCGCGGGCATGGGCCGGCGCAGCGAGGGGAGCGCGCTGAGGCCCCAGCTGGAGCCACACTCCACCGGGATGATGCGCTTCGGTTCGCCCATCATGCGGGCCCTCTTCAGGACCGCCGAGCAGGAGATCGGACCCCGACGCCGGCCAAGCGGTACCTAATCTCCACACCACGCAAGCGTGACCACCACTGGTGCGTGCCTGACTCACGCATCGGGTGTGGGTTTGTGCTGCAGTGTACCCACCGGGCACCGTCGCTGCGATCGTCGTGGAGCCGGGCGAGAGCGCCGATACGCAGGACGGCTGTACGTCTACCGGGAGCTTGGCCTGTCGCCTGATTGTGTGTGCCACGCACGACTTACACACGACGCCGGCATTGCACACGTGTGTGTGGTGATCAATGCAGGGACGAGCATCGACTTGAGCGACATCGAGCAGAGCCAGCTGGAACAGGAGCGCCAGGAGCGCCAGCTGAAGAAGGACCAGAAGAAGAAGGAGAAGAAGGGCAAGAGCAAGAGCAAGACGAAGCGGAAGAAGAGCAGTGACAGGAAGGGAAAGGGGAAGAAGGCCAACGACGAACCTGACGAGGCTGAGGCCCAGCTGATCGAGACCAAGCAAACGTCGCCGATCAAGGCGATGCAGCGGGCGGTCGATGGACGGCGGCGGAAGTCATACATCTTCCCCATCGAGGAGGCGGCGCACATGTACGCGGCCACTGCCGACACATTGCACACACATTCGTGACAGTCGACGCACGCGCGCGTGTGAATGTGTGGACTCACACCTCACCACCGACAGGCACGAGCCGGTGGTCCCGCTGCACGTGTGGCTCTACCAGCTGGTCATCAACTTCCTCTGGCCGCCGCTCAACTACTACCGCTTGCACTGGATCTACATCTGCTTCTGCTCCATCTTTGGTGAGTCTCACAGAGCCAGCTAGCTCGCGTCGTGGCATACGACCGAATCCTCACTCACTCGCGTTCGTTGTTGTGTCCACAGGCGGCCTCTTGATCTATCTCTCTCAGGACGACATGTCCTACACCGACGCCCTCTTCCTCAGCACCTCGGCCGTCACCACTTGCGGGTACGCGCACTCGCATGCTCTATCGCTCACTCACAGCGTCCTCATCACTGTGTGTGCGTACGTGTGCGTGGCAGGTTGGTGACGACCAACACGGCGCAGGTGAACCGGCTGGGCCAGTTCTGGGTGCTGGTGCTCATGATCGTGGGCAACTTCGTGCTCCTCACCCTCCCTCCGGTCCTGCTTCGTCTCTACTACTTCCGCAAGCACTTCCGCTCCACCGGCCTCAGATGCAAGCGTCGTGTCGGTACCGCACTCGCGTGTCCTCCTCTGCGTGTGGCACAACGCGTGCGTGCGTGCGTGCGTGCGGCTGCGTTGCTGGCTCACACTCACTT
The DNA here is from genome assembly GCA_000826305.1 of Acanthamoeba healyi. Classification (NCBI taxonomy): domain Eukaryota; phylum Discosea; order Longamoebia; family Acanthamoebidae; genus Acanthamoeba; species Acanthamoeba healyi. The sequence continues at coordinate 382,926 of CDFA01025757.1, read as the reverse complement.
GCGGCGCTCGCAAACGCACAGCCGAATACAACGCGCTCAAGTGGTTCGCGGTGATCGTGCCGGTGTACTACGCCGTGTGGGTGGGCCTCGCGAGCTTCTTCCTCTCCTTCTACTTCTCGGTCAGCGACAGCGCACGGGACGAGCTCCGCCTCTACGACAACAATCCCGTCTGGTACGCACGTGTGTGTGTGCACGCACGCTGCAGGCACGAGCGCGCACGGATTGATGATGGCTGACGTGACGGCGCCGATGGGGATTCAATTCGTGGAATCACTGGGGGAGCAGGTGGGCCATCTTCAACTCGGTGTCGTCGTTCTCGAACGCGGGCATCTCGATCACGCCCAACGGCATGGTGGCCTTCCAGAACTATCCCTTCCCGCTCTTCGTCTCGTCCTTCCTCATTCTCGCCGGTACACTCGCCACAACACAACGACACGACACTGAGTGACTCAGCACGCTGATTGCTTGTGCTGGTGTCCGGACACAGGCTATACGGCCTTTCCGCTGTTGATGCGTCTGATCGTGTGGTGCCTCTATCGATACAACAAGCTCGCGTACGTCTCCCACGCTCCCTTGCCTTGCCACGTCGTGAGTCCGCGTTTCGACGGGCTCGCTCACACGTCCTTGTCCCCGCGTGTGTGTGTGCAACAACCAGGGAATCTCGCCCTGTGTTCAAGTACATGCTCGATCATCCGCGTCGCTGCTTCACTCACTTGTTCCCCGCCGCCGAGACCAGGTAGAGCAAACTCCCTCTCACACGCCAACACACGCACATACATGCGCGCGCGCGAGTCTCAACGAGAAGAACGTTAGCACTCAAGTCTTTCGCCATCAGGTGGCTGCTCCTCGTCTTCATCTTCCTGAACTCGGTCGAGTTCCTGTTTGAGATCGTACGCCCTCAGTCCGTTGTCGTTGCTGTCCGCGGCGTGTTGTGTTGCGTCTCTGACGCGTCGTAACCCACACAGGTATTGGACTGGTACAGCGATGCTTACGACGGGTTCACGCCCGGCCTCAAGCTCGTCAACATGTACTATCAGGTAGGCCACATCATTGCCGTGCACGAGCGCGCGTGTTTGACACTTGCCCTTCCTGGCTCCAGACCATTTCCATCCGGGTGGCGGGCTTTAACTCCATCGACGTCAACAAGCTCAACCTCGCCCTCTTGTGGCTCTACACCGGTACCCCGTCCGCACGCGCACGCACACACACACATACACACACGACGCTGTCCATCACGACGCGTGATGCGCTTGTCTGGCGTGTCGCTCAATTCATGACCCGTGCAGGCATGATGTACATCTCCGCGACACCCGTGGCCATCGCCGTGCGCTACACCGGGACGAGTCGTGCCCAGGAGATCGGCATTAGTACGTGTCTCTCATGTTCAGGGACATAGGTCTTGCGGCGTGCGAGATGCAGATCTTCATTTGTCCTTCTCCGTGTGTGTACGCTGTATGTGTTGCGCTGTGATGCAGAGCGCGGCATACCGATGAACAATACGCTGGCGCAACAGGCGCAGGGCCTGTTCATCAAGCACACGATCGTGCTGTTCGTGGCGGTGCTCTTCATCGTAATGATCGAAGAGATCCCGCTCACCACGGACCCCCACTTCTCGATCTTCAAAATCATCTTCGAGATCGTGTCTGCCTACGGTGCGCCACAACACGATGCATTGCACGCGTGCATCGAGCAAGATCTTACCCTGTGTTTCTCTCTCTCTCTCTCTTCTCTCTCTCTCTTCTCTCTCTGTGCGTGCGTGCGTGCGTGCGTGCGTGCGTGCGTGCGTGCGTGCGTGCGTGCGTGCGTGCGTGCGTGCGTGCGTGCGTGCGTGCGTGCGTGTGTGTGTGTGTCGGCAGGGCCGGTTGGATTGTCGCTGGGCTATGGGGACGAGCCATACTCGTTCTCTGGAGCATTCCGTGATGGATCCAAACTCGTCATCATTTTTGTTATGATCCTCGGCAAGCACCGGTAATGACCTCACTCTCGACACACCCACGCACACCCACACTCACACACTCACTCGCTCATGCCGTGGTGGCTGTCTGCAGCGGTTTGCCGGATTCGATCGATTCTGCTATTTCGCTGCCCTCCACTATGCACCCAGACCTGGAGCAAGGCGAGGTGTTGCCGCGAGCCGGCACCGAGCGCCGTCGACGTTCACGCTACGACAGCGACAATGGAGGCGATCACGACGACGATCGCTACGACCGCAAGGGGAGGCGCCGCGACCGTGCCAGGGATAACAGCAGCGACGACGAAAGCGCATCGAAGCGTGTCAAGCACGTCGCGTGGGCGCTCTGGGACTCGTTCGTCGGCCACGACGATCACCGCCACAAAGCCAACTCCGGTGACGAAGACCCTGGTCTCAGCGTCGAGCCCGCTCACCGACACAAAGCGACGGGGAAGAGCGAGGGCCGTGACTCGAACCCAACCTCGGGGTCGGGGCAGCGCGTCGTGGAGGAGTGGCACGACCTGCTGCAGCCGCTCAAGATGAGCAAAGACGACGCGCAACACGGGCGGCGCAACGGTGAGCAGCGTCGGAGCTACGACACACTGCCTCTCCCCGCGCCTGAGCCATCCTTGCACAAGCCGTCCAAGAACGGCGCGTCCGACCACGGCTCAGCGACCATGCACCACCACCAGCAGCAGCAGCAGAAACATCAGCCACATCGCAACGCATCCTTGCCGGTGATCTACCATCAGCCTCCCGATACCGCTTGAGGCCTTCGCCAGAGTTCGTGCACGCTTGCGTGCTGTGTGCGTTTGTGTGTTTGTGTGTCTGCGTGTGTGCGTGCTTGTTCTGTGTCATGTGTCGTGTAGTATTCCTACTTTCCCGAAACCGTGAACGCGATGTCCATTTTTTTATGGCCAAAATGCCATAGGCGACTTATTCTTATGGCCAAACCCACCATAAAAACTTGGCTTATCGTTTTTTTCTGATAAATGTTTATTGATTTTGAAGCATTTTTACTGTTGCGTTTGCAAACGCGACCCTTTTCTTGGCCCACGCGTCCTCTCCTCACCCTCTTGGCCTCTCAGCCACAGCTCCCGCTCCACGTCCTCTCCTCGCCCACGTCCTCCACTTCTCCCAGTGCTGCAGCCGACAGCAAAGCAAAATGCGCAGTCATAGGGTGGCCCTCTCGGCAGCAGCTGCCGCACCGTTCACCACCGCTGCCCCTCACCACCTCCGTCGCCCCCCTTGGTGCTTCTTCACAGTCGCTGCCTTTCTGCATCGTCGCTGCTGCCCCCAATTGATGTCAGCGGCCGGTCTTTCAAGTGTCTCCGCGAGCGTGGCTCTGTCTATGTCGATAAGACGCAACATCTTGTGGCCCTGCTGGAGCCCCCCTACGAGAAGTTCCTCTCTCGACCGCGTCGATTTGGCAAGTCGGTCCTCCTTTCGACGCTCGAGGCCGCCTTCATGCCCAATGGCCCTGCAAAGAAGAAACTGTTTGAGGGCCTGTGGGTGCAAAGGAACAAGCCCAACCTGCTCAAGCAACACCGCCCTGTCCTCTCATTCGACCTTTCGGCCCTGGCCATCTGCCAGGGTCCCGATGCACTCCGGGAGAGCCTATGCCTTCAGCTCCATACGATTGCCAGAAAGCTCGAGATCTCTCGCTCCCCGACACCGCACTGGTAGCGCCTCTCGCCAGCGCTCTCATCGAGCAAGCCGCCAACAAGACAACACATGGAAACGTGGTTGTACTCATCGACGAGGTGAGCCCCTTGCCCCTTCCCCCTTTGCATCTTTTGCACAAACTCACAACACCCTTGCACACCAGTATGACGCGCCGATAGTCCGCCAGCTCGAGGCCGAGGGTGGCAAGCACGAAAGTGCAATGGCCAACGCGAGCGTCATCTGCGAGCTCTTATCGACGATCAAGAGCCGCCCCGCGCCGACATCCACCTCCAGTTCGCCACGGGCGTATCCAGGTTTGGGCGCACGGCGCTCTTTTCCGGCGCCAATCAGCTCGACGACATCTCGCTCTCGCCTCGCTTCTCGAGCGTGGTGGGCTACACGCGGCCAGAGATCGAGGCGGCCTTTGGCCCTCATCTCGAGGCGCTCGCCGCAAAGGAAGGACTGCCCAACCGCGAGGAGCTGTGGAGGAAGATCGCGGCGTGGTACGACGGCTACAGCTGGGGCGGCGCCGAGCCCATCTTCAACCCGTGGAGCATCGGCCACCTCTTGAAAGAACAGGAGTTTGCCTCCTACTGGCCAGCGCTCGGGACCCCTTCGTGGCTGGTGAAGCTGCTGGTGTCTGAGGGCCTGGACGACCTGACTGAGCAGCTGGGCCAGTACTACAACAGGGCCACCTTCGACAAGGTTGCGATTGACACGGTTGGGCGCTCGTCGTGGTCCAACATCAACCTCCTCTTCCAGACGGGGTTCCTCTCCATCGCAGACCGGAAGCAGGGTCCCGACGGCCTCAGTCTCCGCTTGGACTTCCCCAACAAGGAGGTCAAGGACTCGATTGCGCGCGACCTCTTTGCTACGGTGTTCTCTGGAGGCGAATCTCGCTTCGACAAGATACAGCGCCTTAGGCAGGCCCTCGATGCCAACGACATGAAGCGGTTCTACGAGGTGCTCGACACGGGCCTGCGCGGCGTGCCCTTTACCACGTTCAAGAAGAACGCAGCCATCACCAACACTGAGGCCCACTACAGCGCCATGATCTCGATGCTGCTGCCGTTCGTCCTGCCCAAGGGCTACGTCGTGCGTACCGAGGACACCACCAGCGACGGCCAGATCGACCTGGTCATCGAAACACCCTTGCGCATCTTTCTCTGCGAGCACAAGGTCCTGCGTAAGGGCGCCACCACCACCACCACCGCCGAGGAGAAGCAGGCGCGCACGAAGAAGCTCGCCGAAGAGGCGCAAGGAGCGCTGGAGCAGATCAAGCACAAGGGCTACACGGCCAAGTACCGGGCCGACAGCCGCCCCATCACCATCGTCGGCGTGTGCTTTGATTGCGACACGCGCGGAGTGGAGCATGTGCTGGTCGAGGTCACCGACGACAGGTGCACCCTTCCTCCTCCTCCCATCACACATCCAAAAGTATGGGATAAAATTTGAAAAACGTGACCCACTCACCCCAAGCCCACTCCACCCCGTGCAGAAAAAAAGTACCCAAAAACCCAATTTAAATTCATTTATTACCAAGACCACTCCAAAAATTCCTTTGAAAAATTGCGCCCACATAGTGTTGGCGAGTGTACTATCAAACAGGAGTGTGTGGTTGTGTCCATAGGCCTACTTGAAGAGGCCCCACAGAAATAAATTAATGGCAATTGAAGATCAGCCATCCATGGCCAATTTGTGCCTCTGTGTTTTTTATGTGACTGCCAGTTGCCAATTTCATGAAGTCACTTTTGCTACAGTGGACAAAGTTCCAGCAGATAATCCATCAAAAATAATTGCATCACAGGTGGAGTGGGTTGTGGTGGAGGGGTGTTGAAGGTATTTTCCCACTCATCAAGCTTGGAGGGTAGAAAGAGATAATTCCAAATAAAGACAGCACAAAGTTCATGTTCCCTCCTTTCTTTTAAGCCTTATTTATATTAAAACGCATATTAATGCCCTTTATATCAATAATAATGGCTAAAAATCAGTTTAATGCTGACTAAATCTACTTTATTTTTTAAAATCGTTATGTAGAAATGTTTCTGTTTGTTGGCTTAGATCTCTATTTATCTTCTGTTTTATTACACTATTAAACATTTATTTAAGAATTTATAATAGATTTTAAAAATTATAAGCAATATTAAAAAATTTTAACAGTGTTGTTAAAAGCTTTTTTATTGTTACAATAACAATTTTATAGGCACAAAATTGTTTTTCATAAAATGACTGGACCTCTCATTTCATGAAAGTCCAAGTTAATGGAAATGTTTGATTATTTTGATGTGTACCCACCACCACATACACATACATGATGAAATAGTCTCATGCTCTTAACTTCGCACTTGCAGCACTAAACATCATCTTACTTGATGGACCTCCTTGAGCATAACTAAACAATCAAAAAACAACATCATGTAAAAGTAACATGCTTTTTTTAATCTCCATAATCTTCTTTTAACCATTTATATTACTACTGTCTCATTAATTATTTCTTTAACCAAGTTAATAATGTCACTGCTTATTGATGATATTTTATGTCCTTAAAATTTTGTTTAGTAATTTTTACATGCTTATAAATCATTTTGACATATCATTTAGAAAAATAAAGTTGATGTTTTTCATGAACACAATGCATGAAAAATCAATGGTGTCCTGTCCCTCTCTTCTCCTTGAAGTTGGGGTTTAGTTGAACAAGTGCTAATAACACAAAGTGGCAGAGACGAGGGGAAGAGGGAGACCTCGAGAAGGTCATGGTTGTGTGAAGCTCTCGGGCTGCATGGAGCCCACAATCACCTTGGCCTGGAAGTAGGCCTTGCGCGTGGCGGCGTAGTCGGGGTGGTGAATGCTCGTCGCCTCCATCAGCTCCTTCAGCAGTGTCACATACAGCGGCAGATGCTGTGTGGTCCGCACCAACACACACCAACACACTCGCACATCAGACAACCAGTGTACTCACTGGGCATGCAGACTCAGAGCAGAGCGCATGATGTGTGCGTGCGTGCGAGCGTGCGTACCATCAGGGGAGCATTGAAGAGGGTCCTGAGGGCGTTCTCGTCCTGGAACTGGAGGGTGAACTGGATCTTGCGGTCCATGTGGCCCACGAAGAGGCCGAAGCAGAACGAGGCACGCCTCGAGTCCTCGACCTGCTGCCACTGCTGCTGGTTCTCGCTGCAGTAGTCCCAGTAGCACTGCAGGAATCCCATCTGATCGGGCCACACGCACACGCACCCACACATGCACGTCGTTCAGCCCGCCTTGCTTGACCCCGCAGGGGAGATGACGGAGGGAAGAGGCGGTATACCTTGTCGATGAGGAGGTCGCCGATGAGAGAGGAGGAGTTGTCCCACGACTGCCTCAGCTTCTCGTTCAGCGCCGACAGGAAGTCCGCGTGCTGTTTGAGATAGGAGTCAAACTGGCCCAACACCTTCTCCAGGCCTGGCCGCATGTTGGTCTCGTCCTGCAGCGCCAGCATCACCCGCCCAAAGAACCACCGGACAGTGATGATCATGTTGATCTTGACCATGTAGGCCTTCTCCGCGCTCACCAGCTGCTCGATGATGTCGCTGCGCTTCTTCTTAGGTCCGATCTTCGCCACCTGCACCTCCCCAACGCCCGCGGCATGAGAGTTAGTTCTCACTGAGGTCGCCGCCAGCGACGCGACGATGGCAAGAGCCGCACACGACGGCCACGTACCGAGGCGGGATGAGCCGAGAGGCCGGCGGCGTTGGTCGTCAGACGCGCGTTCCGGAGGAACGAGTCCATGTGTCGCCCCGAGGTCACCTTGCGCAGCCGATCAGCCCGCGGGGTGATGCCGCCGCTCGACGAGCTGCCCTCCCGGTGGTCGCCCTCCTCGAGGCTGCCCTTCTGGTTGCTCGCCGAGCGTCCCAGGGCGGAGCCGGTCGTGCGCTTGGAAGAGCCGTCGGTCCCTCGTCGCGTGATCGCCGGCGACGACGGAGCGCTGGTGCTGATGCCCATTGCAGCGGCGGCCAGGCCATCGGCCGCGTGTCCGTCGGCGCCGGCGGCGCCGGGCTTCACGTTCTCCACGTCCTTGAAGAAGACGAGGTTGTTGAAGAACCGCTTCTTCCTCCGCTCCTCCTCGTCGGGGTCGCCGTCCTCACCGCCGGACAGGCTCCACTCCCAGCTGCCCGGAGGCGACGCCGAGAGCGACATCCCTCCGCCACCGCCGTACGTGGGCGACGAGCCAGCCGGTGGCGACGCAGGCGCCGACGCCGCCGCCGATGGTGATGATGACGTTGGTGAAGACGACGATGAAGAGCAAGAGGGCAGAGCTGGGCAGGAAGAGGACGTGGTGGGCGTGGGCGTGGAGGAGCCGGCCACCGCGGCAAAGATGGAGGCCGCCGTGGGGAGGCGGTCGCGCGGCGAGCGTGGGCTTAGCGGCGCCGTGATCGGGTCGGACGAATTCGACATTCGCTTGTCCGACGCGGCCGACGTGTGGGCCAGCCGCGACACCCACGAGCTGGCCTTGTTGAGCTTGCCGCCCGACGCGACCTGAGCCGGCAAGGCAGAGGCGGTCGTCCCTGGCAAGCCCTGCTGTGTGGAGGTTGTGGCTGATGATGACGACGACGAAGATTGAGTGAAAGAGGATGATGAGGATGATGAGGCGGTGGAGCTGGCTGGAGAGGATGAAGGAGAGGGCTCGTTGCGTCGCTCGCTGGCGACCCGCCTCGAGAGCTTACGCGCGACGTTGGTCATCTCGGAGGGCGGGGTGATGGAGGACGTGGACGATGGCGAGGGGGCGGGGTCCTTGGCCGATCGCCCCAGCCGCGTGATGGCGCGCATCTTCAGTCGCGAGGTGGCTGGTGGATCAGCCCACGAGTCCATGTCTTCTCGATAAGAGGCGAACCTGCCCGCATTCACGTGAAGACGTGTCACACACCGCCCACCAGATCAGTCAGACCTGATTGTTGAGGACTCAGCTGCACACCACCTGGTGTGAGAGGCAACAGCGAATGTAGGAGAGCTGAAGCGCACCCTTGTGGAGTGATAGGAGGAGGTGCTTTGGATGAGCCCTTGATGTAGGTGGTGGTGGAGCTTGCCTTGGTTCTGTCCCTCTCACCCTGCAACGCCTTTCCTTCTGCGGACATGTCATTTCCTTTTGCGAATTCTTATTTTCCTTCCTTTTCCTCTCCTTCCTTTTGTAATATGTGGTTGTGGAGGACGATCGTCCTCAAGGACATTGTCGCTCGATGGTGAGGTGCAGTATCACCAGCGGCAGCAGGACTGTGGGTAAGAGGATGCACGCGTCCTTCGTTCGTATATACAATACTCATAGGAGTATACATTACATATAACCTTGTTGTGTTTCGCTCGAACTCGCTGATCCATGTGTGCATATCCCTTGTCCTCAAGCCAGGCTTTGTGTTTCGGTGTCCCCTTCGCTCCTCCTCGTACACTTTCTCTTCCTCTCGTCATCGCTTTGGTCGTTCCATCTTCATCCTCCTCCATCTGCTCTTGGTTCGGCCAGTGGTCGCAGTCATCGTCATAGTCGGTCGAAACAGAAAAGATCGAGCGCGAGACGTCCGACCCGATGCTCGCGAGACGAGAGATCTAGCAGCCGCAGGCGTTGGAGTCGGGAGCGCCACCACGCTCTCCGCCAACCTTGAGGGCGTCAGGGCCGGGTCCCTTGATGGCGTCGTTGCTGCCATGGACGATGATGTTCTCGACGAGGAAGTTCACCGCGTCATCGATGTTGATGTTCTCCTTGGCAGAGGTGGCGAACCACGCGAGGAATCCATTCTCCTTGCAGTAGTCGTTCATCACCTCCTCGCTGAGGGGCGTCTTGACCAAGTCGCACTTGTTGGCCAGCAGCACGACGGGGAGGGGATCACCGTTGGGCAGTCTGACCTTCTACAAATTTTTGTAAAATGGAAATCGAACGTAGAGCGAACGAGAGATGACGATGCGAGAGGCAGGGAGAGGGGATGATGTGAGTACTGAGTAGAGGAGCATCGATGCGAGGTAGCTAAAACGAGGAAAACGATCGGATGAGATCTTTGCGATGCGGGACGACGTACGTTGTCAATGTCCTCCTTCCATCTCTTGACGGCCTCGAACGAGGAGTTACGGGTGAGATCGAACACGACAAAGGCGCCCACGGCCTCCTTGTAGTAGACGCGGGTGAGGTTGCCATAACGCTCCTGGCCAGCAATATCCCTAGCAGATTGATATCAGGCACACGCGTTAGCCTTGCCTGATGGACGATGAGAAGAGGGGAGAGGGAGGTGCCCAACGTACCACAGCTGGAGGTGGATGGTGGCGCTGGAGCGCTGGATGGTCTTGAGGGCGAAATCCACGCCAATGGTGGTCTTGTAAGACTCGGAGAACTGGTTCTCGACGCACCTCCGAATGATGGCGGTCTTACCCGTGCCGATGTCGCCCACCTGGGTTGCACAAGAACCGGGGTCGAGTCAGGAGGCACAAATGAGATGAAAAGGACCAAGCAGCAAAAAAATGAGGCTAAGTAGCAGAAACAATGAATTTCAATCTCGATGCTGTTGGCATTGCCAATGGCGCAACGTCACCCGCCTCAGACAACAAAAAAATGCGCAAACAGGCCGTAGAGGTGCAACGTACCACAAGAATCTTGTAGAGGTACTCGGTGGCCGGTCCCTCCGCAGCCTTACCGTGTCCGTGACCGTGTGACATGTTTGTTGTTGGGCTTTCTAGAAAGTAGACTAGATGTGTGATTTGCGGAGACAAAAACCGAAGATGGCTGGAGAAGAAGAAGGGATGTGTATCGAGCTGCGGATGAGCTGAGATGGATTGAAGGAAAGGCAAAACAAACGTCAGACCCCGCAAGGCACACCCCACGTCGCGTAGGGCAGGAAGGGCTCAACGGCAGCCGCTTCTGTTTCCCTCTTGACCACCGCATTCGAAATTTCATTTGTGGAATGGAAGCTACACGCTTGGAATGTGAACATTCGGCATTCTTTCTGGCGCCTCCGGGTTTTCGAGCTTGAAATTTCTTAACGAATGAGAATCAAAGTCGTTGTTTCTCGAAGCTGGCTAAATTCCCCCGGCGGGACAAGGTTCAGTCTTTTCGGTTTCCAAGCCCTTCCAGCATCGCCATCCCGACGGTTGGAAGTACAGATTCGTGCGGAGGACAGAGAGTATCAGGATGGTGTCCCTCAAGCTTCAGAAGCGCCTCGCGGCCAGCGTGATGAAATGTGGCCAGAAGAAGATCTGGCTCGACCCCAATGAGGTCAGCGAGATCTCGATGGCGAACTCTCGTACGTTCTTACTTCCCGTAGATCCCATTTCGAATCGAGTCACGCGATGTTGAGGTTGAGCCATTCTCTAACGTTGCTATCAACTTGCAGGCCAGGCCGTCCGTAAGCTCGTCAAGGATGGTTACATCATCCGAAAGCCCCCCGTGATGCACTCGCGCGCTCGCGTAAGGAAGAACCTCCTTGCCAAGCGCAAGGGTAGGCACATGGGTGTCGGTAAGAGGAGGGGTACCCGTAACGCCCGTATGCCCGAGAAGGTCATCTGGATCAGGCGCATGCGTGTGCTCAGGAGGCTTCTCCGCAAGTACCGTGAGGCCAAGAAGATCGACAAGCACTTGTACGTCACAATCGCACTACTCGAATGTTCATTTAGATGTGATCGCTCACCCAATTTCGCCCTCAGGTACCACGAGCTCTACATGAAGGTCAAGGGTAACGTCTTCAAGAACAAGCGTGTCCTCATGGAGTACATCTGGAAGGCCAAGGCCCAGAAGATCAAGGACAAGGCCGAGCAGGAGCAGGGTGAGCTCAGGCGTCAGAAGAACCGCCAGATGAGGGAGCGCCGCGCTAAGCGCCTCGACGAGAGGAGGAAGGTGCTCCTCGGTGACGACAAGAAGGCCGTCAAGAAGGAGGAGACTGGCAAGAAGGCCGCCGCCCCCGCCGCCGCTGCCGCCCCCAAGGTCAGCAAGAACCAGAAGAAGAAGGAGGCTGCCAAGACCACCCCCGCCGCTGCTCCCGCCAAGGCCGCCGCCCCCGCCAAGGCTGCCCCCAAGAAGGAGGAGACCAAGGCTGCCGCCCCCAAGCCCGCCGCTAAGGCCGCTGCTGCCCCCAAGAAGGAGGAGACCAAGGCTGCTGCCCCCAAGGCCGCCGCTCCTAAGAAGGAGGCCGCTAAGCCCGCCGCCGCCAAGGCCGCCGCTCCCAAGAAGGAGGCTGCCAAGCCCGCCGCCGCCAAGCCCGCTGCCAAGGGCGGCAAGAAGGGTGGCAAGTAAGCGCTCCTCATCGAACGGAAAACGAACGCTCGACTGTCCCGCTCTCAACCCGCACACATCATAAAATCCCAAATACCCCCCACACGCTGCTTGTTCGTGCGAACCATCTTTTGATGTCAGCTCACGATCGGCAGATCTCGTCGTCGTGTAGCAACTCCATGGTGCCAAACTCTCACGATTTTGAGTTGTGCGTTTGTAGGAGGCAACGGCAACCCACACATTCATTGCGAACGTTCGCAACGCTATCGCGGTGTGGCCGGCAAGGGGGGGAAGATGCTCCAAGAGGGGATGCGATTGTTGGGGGGGTATTTAAATCATCATTACACAAAAAAAGGGGAAGACATCATCTTGGGGATGTTTGCTGTTGTTCTCTCCTCTCTCTTCCATCCAGGGTGCTCGGTGGCGCCACGTCCTCTCTAGAACGCTGTCCGGATCATCTGGAGGAGGGCTGTGGGTAGAACAAAAGATGGGGTTAGTTCGCGTCTCCCAGCGCTCAAGATCTCGAGATTGATCGCGAGGGGGGGGGGTGTTGAAGGTTTACCGGAACCGACAACGACGAAGAGGAAGAAGCCGAGGACGATGGGGCCGACGGGGGGCGAGTTGTCCTTCTTGGGGGCGGCGAGCACGGCTCCTCGCTTGGTGATGTTCTCGTGGAACTTCTCGTTCTTCTGCCTCAGAGCACGGGTCGACTGTGTGCAGACACACACAAGCAGAAGGATCGCGTGAGCAGAGAGGGATAAAGGGATGGAAGGGAGTTCACACGCCCACAGAGAGTGACGAACAAAATTTGGCAAAACATCAGGATAAAAGTCATGAGAGTGTCGGCATTGCTTTAGAGAATCGCTTCTCTTTGGCCTGTGTAGTCGAAATCGCTAGCATCATCTTTGCCTTTACGAAGAAGAGAGAGAAGAGGAGCAGCAGGATGACGCACGCACCATTGTGTGTGTGTAGGTCTAGATGGGAAGAACTCTTGCTGCCTTGTGGGTTGGTGTCTCTCGTCAAACTGCTCTCTCCCCTCAACCCAAAGCTGTCTGTTTGGGGCCTGTGACACTTGAGGTAAGCAGGTCAACGACGGTCAACTCCTGAAAACAGACAGAAAATCCGATAAAATAGATTTTTATTTTTGTCGACAAAAAGTCAGAAGTCCGTTATGTCGTCCTGCACACGCACCCCACACACGACCAACAGTCAGTGAGCACACACTCGCTGGGAGACTGACACACGGCATGAGTGATCGACTCTCTGTACCTCGAGAAGGACCGGGTCCAGGGCTGGTGGCGGTTGCCGCTGATGTTGCTGGTGTTGTTGTTGTTGGTGCTGATGTCCCCATCTCGCCGGCGGTCGCTGCGCCGCCGCGCTTCGTCCGCTGCTCGGCTGTGGCGCTGTCGTCCGGCCCGAGCTGCCGGCAGTCGGCTGCGGTGGTCGCTTGGACGTGGCCGCGTCTCCCTCGCTCGCCTCGCTCGCATCTTCTTCGGCCTCTGCCCCGCCCTTGTCCTGGAAGGTTCGAGAGGGAGAAGATGTGAGTGTGAGTGTCGTGTCGTCGTGTGGCGTCGAGAGTGGGCGCGCTGAGGGCGGGGTGTGTGTACCTCCAGCTCCGCGCCGTCGTTCTCCGCGCCGTCGCGGTCGCTTTCGACGTCGGGGAGATCGGCCACCTCGTCCTCGCGCAGGCTCTGCGGCGGGGCCAGGCTCGGCCGCGAATACGAACAGAACTCTGACAGCCAAGCGAACCCGCCCGGGTCTGTAACACGCACGACACACGCAACACGACACGCAAGAGGTAAGCGATCACCACGTCTCACTCTCTCGCACACACAGCAGGGCAGTGAGGCGAGGGAGGGGATCGACGTACACGGGGCGGTGAGGAGCGGCCTCAGGGTGGGCCGGAGGAAGGCGATGCGGTGAGTGTAGGGGAACACCTCGGTGGCCAGGAGGGCGGGTCGAGCCGCCAGGGCCGTGAGGACGCCGCCCGCGCCGCACACCTCGCGCACCGCCCGCGCGCTGCTGCTCTGTCCGGCCGTCGCGGCGTAGAGGCGCGGCTTGAACAGAGGTTGGTAGCCGTGCGAGTCGCCCGGCGCGAGCGCGTTTCGAGACGCGTACATGAAGCCGCGAGCCCACAGCGCTCCTGCAATCGGCGACGTGTCCTCGCGAGCCTGCGTGGCGGCAGGGATCGTGTCAACAGACCGTGACCACAGCTGCCGCGGAGCGTGCGTGCGTGCGCACACGAGCGCATGCGCAAGGAGAGGGCGGTGTACCTCCCACACGGCCTGCAGGGTGTCGGCGTCAGAGAGGTACTCGAGCGCGGTGGAGGCAGCGTCGATGTCGTCAGCCATGAACCCCGGGTAGTTCTCGTGCACAAACTCGGTGAAGCGTGCCGGCTCGATGCCTGCCTGCTCGATCACCTGCTCCACCTCGTTCTCCGGCAGCCCGTCGTCGCCCCGCTTGTTGTGCAGAACCTGCGTGGCGTGGCGTGTACACGTTCGTATGGGCGTGTCTTCGTGCTCTGTGTCATGTGACGCAGTGAAAGCAAACGACGCACCTTGCCGAGGGCGTGGAAGAGCGACAATGGCACGTCACGCTGCGCAGAGTCGACGGCCTGGTCCCTGCACGAGGAGCACGGCGTAAGCACTAGCAACACAGTCTCACGCAAAGGCACGGGATGACGCACGTGAGGGTTCCTCCGGGGCCGGAGAGGAGCTGGAGGGCGTTGATGGCCGAGCGGAGATCGCCGCCGCAGACCTTGGCCAGAGCGTTGACGCCCGTGGCCTGCCCGCGCGTCGCCTTCCCAGCGCCCTTCCACCCCTCGAGCCCGGCTATCTTCGCCAGCACCTTGGCCGCTCGCGTCGGCGCCACTCCGGCGATCCTGTGGGCGACCGAACGTGCGTGTTGCGTCGTGAGCGTTAGACCTTGGCTCTCCACAGAAGAGGACGCGAGAAGAGGAGGGACGTTACTTGATCTGACAAAAGTCCCTGTGCGACTTGATCTCCTGGGGCAGAAGGCGGAAGAGCGGCGAGTTGCCGAGCGAGTCGTCGCTGATGATGAGCACCAGAGGGAACCGTGCGCCCGGCGTGCGCAGGTGGTGCAGCAGCAGCTCCTGCGCATGTCACGTCCAGTCAGCACAATCCAAGACCCGAGCATCACCACCAAGACTGACTGAGACGGCAAGAAGAGAGCGGACCTGGAACGTGCGGAGAGAAGGAAGGTGGCCGAGGAAGGGTAGATCCTCGATGAGGATGAGTCGCTTGCCGCTCCCGCTGTCCGCATTGGAGGACGCATCGGTCGAGGCGGAGGCGGTCGTGGTTGTGGTGATGAGAGACGGGTAACGCTCCGTGCGCTGCAGGAACGCCCGGAACTCCTGAATGGGCGCCGTATACGGAAGCGCCAGTTTGCCTGGTGTCGTCATCACCATCAGCAACAACGTCAGATGATCATTTGTGCCACTTACGGATCATCTCGTGCAATGGAGCCAGCAGGAGAGAACGTACGGTCAGAGTCGGTCCAGGGACATGTGGCCGGATTGATCCACTCGGTGATGGCCACGTTCAACTGGCGAGCGACGACCTTGAGCAAGGCCTGCGATCGAATTGGGGATGTACCAGTTTAGCTAAACGGGACAGCAAGGTGACTCGCGTGTGTGCGTACGAATGGATTGTGAGATCGTTACCGTTTTGCCACCACCGGATGGACCCGTGAGACAGAGAATGCGACCAGACTTGCCCGCCAGCGCATTGGCGAGCCAGTCGCGCACCTCAGCCACACGCTTTGGATACACGGCCAGGTCGCCCTCGCTCTGCCAGGTGCGCATGAAACACAGCGGTCAGCACACACACACGACACACCAGGCACGCTGTGCTTGAGCGCTTACCGTGGGGTCGTATTTGTCAGACCACAGGCGACCTCCCTCGATGGCTGCGCCCGGCGACAGCGCGGGCGTCTTGGCACGTCGTTTTGTTGATGGCGCTGACGCCGATGAAGGCTTGGCCATGGCTGCATAGGGTCGCTTGTTTGAAGCACTCTTGGTCGACGACGAGGACGACGAAGCAGATGAAGAGGGAACATGCGGTGCCGAGGACGTGGTGGTGGCTCGCGTGTACTGAGTGAACTTGCCCGCGGCTCGTTTGGGAGACAGCCACAGGCTCTTAGTGGTGGTCGTTGTCGTCGTCGTCTTGGCCGCGGGCGTGGCAAAGTCGTCATCATCGTCCTCGTCCTCGTCTTCGTCGGTGTCGATCTCGATCTCCACCTTCTTTGCTGCAGCGGCCGCTGGTTTTGTCGTCGTCGTCGTCGTTGTCGTCGCCGACTTGCGCGAAGACGTGGACGTGGGCGAGCTTCGAGACGAGGAAGTGCTGGCGGTCGCGCGAGGCTTGGCTGCCGCTGCCGCCGTTGACGATGATGACGAAGACGACGGCGGTTTCGTTGGTGGGTTAGGCTTGGTGGCTCGAGCAGAGGCACTAGACGACGAAGACGTACTTGCGGCCTTGCTTCGCGCTGACGAAGGTACTGGTGCGTGTGAGGATGATGAAGACGAAGAGGAATTGCGCAATGAAGCGGAGGGCCGAAGAGACGAGGCAGTAGAGGAAGACGAGGAAGAAGATGCGGGCGGCGATCTGGTGATGGACCGCAAGGACGAAGTCGTTATCGACGACGAGGACGACGACGTGGTCCTTGAGGATGACGAAGATGACGAGTTTAGTGACGACAGAGGTCGTCCTTTGCCGTTGTGCGAGGGCAGGTAGAACTCAAATATGTCCTTCTCCTCGCCTTCCTCGTCCTCTTCTTCTTCCTGCTCCTGCTCTCCTTCATCTTCGTCGTCCTGCGCACATGTGTCAGGTCGCGCAGAGCGCACAAGCGCACGCACGCACGCACAGAAGGCAAACGCACACGCACACGCACACGCACACAAGGCCAAACGCGACTGGAGGGCAACGCACCGAGGGAATGCGGGGTCGACGGGCAGGTGGGGCCTTGGCCTCCTCCTTCCTTGTCTTCGTCGTCGGCGCTGCTGTCTTGGCCCGCTTTGCCTTGCGCTCCACCTCCTCTTCCTCTTCCTCTTCCTCCTCGCCTTCGCTTTCGTCGCGGTCTCTCCCTCCTCTCTTCCCCGCTGTCTCTGCCTCCCTCCGCCTTCGTCCTCCAGCGCTCGAGGATGACGACGACGTCACTGCCGTCGCGGGTCTGCCTCTGCTGCCGTTCTGTTGCTGTCGCGCCGCCGGCGCCTGCGCACTCGGCTTGCTGGCAGCCGTCGCGGCCGTCCGTCGCGCTCGCACACTCGGCTGCTCGTTTTGCTCGTCCTCGCCGCCGCTGTCGCCCGACAGCGTCAGGTCCGACCCGAGGAAGTCGTCGTCGTCCTGGAACCTGATCTGCACGCGCTCGGCGGCAGCGGGCGTCGGCGCCGGCCGCCTGACCACACTCGCCGCCGCCGTCGTCGCCGATGACCTGACGTTGGCGCGCGACGAGGGTAAGCGCCGCATCAAAGACGAAGACGTCGTCGAGGTCGAGGTCGAAGTCGCCTGCGGCCTGCCGCGACGCGTCACAGCACTCGAAGAGGCCTCCTCGTCAGATCGTTCTTGCTCCGCTTGGCCGCTGCTCCCCTCCTCCTCCTCGCTGCTCCCCTCCCTCGCCTCCTCCGCCTTGCTTGTCGTCTGCGGGGCGGGGGCGCCTCGTCTAATTCGCGTTAATTGGGGGCGGGGCGGGGCAGCGCTGCTCTCGGTGGTGGCCGGGGCGGGGGCGGCAGGCCGGCCCATCTGCTCGATGACGAGGAAGTTGAGGATGTCGTCGTCGTCATCGTCCACCACCGCTTGCTCCTCCTCGCCCTCCTCTCTCCTCATCTCTCCCCAACCTCTTGCCGAAATGCGCTCGAATTAAAAAATGCATAAATCGAGTCGAAAATTTTGAGATTGCAACTCAGAATTCCAAGAATTGTGAAATTTTGGCGCGAAACATAATTTGGTTATTTATTAATTTAATTTCTGCTACACGTAATGGAAGAGGGGGCGCAACGCTTTGATACGATCTTTGTCTCCATTCCCAGCTACCGAGACCCAGGTTTCGTGATCTCTGTTGTGCCCCCCCCCCCACGTCCTATTTATTGATTTTATTCCATTTCTAAATCATTAAATTATTTGTCGATTTATTTTGTGCGTGGGCCCACACGCGCGCACAGAGCTGGTGCATACGGTCCGGGATCTCTTTGCCAAGGCGCGCCACCCGGAGCGCGTGTCGGTGGGCATCTGCTGGCAGTGGCGGCCCGACCAAGACCAGCCCCACGTCGACGAGTTCAATCGCTTCCTCAGTGAGACCAGACAAGCAGACTCAGGGGATGGGACAGACGCCGGCGTGGCGGCTGCAGCGACAGTCGCGAGCACGGCCACACTGACAGATGCGTCATCGACGACGATCACGACCACGGCGACGACGGTCGATCGACAGAGGGCGGTGCGAATCGCCTGGGTGGACTGGCGCGAGGCGCGCGGACCCTGCCACGCTCGCCGTGTGGCCCAGGCCCTCTACGCCAACGAGCGCTTCCATCTGGCGTTGGACTCGCACATGCGCTTCATCCCGGGGTACACGATCGCCGTCATCGTCGTCATCATCACAGTGTCTGCGCTTCCATCAGCGCATTGCTGTCTTCAGTCCGCGCGTGCGTGCGTGCGTGCGTGCGTGCGTGCGTGTGCCGTTGTGAACTCACTGCGTCGTGCGCGACTCATCGTGGTGCAGGTGGGACGTGGTGCTGATCGAGCTGCTCGCGCGCTGCCCGTCGCCCAAGCCTCTGCTGACGGCGTACCCGGCGCCCTACACCCGCCCGGACAACATCACCACCGATCCACGCCCTCCCTTCCTCTGCGCCCGCGAGTTCGGCGCCGACGACGGCATGCTCCGAACGTGCGGCAAGCTGCTCCACCTGCCTCTGTCAGCCGCCGCCGCCGCCGCGTCCGCCGTCGACCGGCCAAAGCAGCATTCGGGTCAGGGCAGCGATCAGAGCGCGCCTCACAAACCTAACGGCCCGGGACCGCTGCCCTCGCTCTTCTGGGCCTCGGGCTTCAGCTTCTCGAGAGCCGAAGTGCTACAGGTGAGCATTGCTTGTGTGCGTGTGCGTGTGCGTGTGCGTGTGCGTGTGCGTGTGCGTGTGCGTGTGCGTGTGCGTGTGCGTGTGCGTGTCGTCAGTCGCTGAAGGACTGATCGACGACGGCGACGAACGTGCTGGATCGCAGGAGGTGCCGTACGACCCGCATCTTCCGTTCCTGTTCTTTGGCGAGGAGAGCAGCATGGCCGCTCGTATGTGGACGCACGGCTGGGACTTCTTCTCGCCGCCCCACCACGTCATCTACCACCTCTGGAGCAGGTCCTTCCCTCTCTCTCTCTCTCCTTGACACGCCACACGCCACACCGCACGACACACAACACGTACCACGACACACGCCAGCACAATCGCCAGAGAGGAGAAGAGGTCGCGTGAGCTCACGTGAGAGTGCGTGCGTGACAGGGCGTACCGACCGACGTTCTGGGAGGTGGAGGACAGGGAGAGGCTCAAGGAGCGCTCGCTCCGCCGCGTCCAGCGTCTCCTGGGATGTACGACGACGAAGACGAGCAGCCTTGCGGATGAAGACGACGACGAGGTACTTCACCTTGAGCGACATCCATCCATCCGTCCATCGTTGTCGTCTGACGCCTGCATGCACGCGCCAGTGTCTCGTGGAGCTCGACGTGTACGGGCTGGGGTCTGCGCGCTCGCTGGAAGAGTTCCAGCGGCACACGGGCGTCAACTTCAAGACCCGACAGATCGACAACAAGGCACCCCACACCCTCCCCTCCACACCACCGTGTGTCGTCGTCATCATCATGACGGCCCGCGTCGACGTTTTGGCGTCTGCTGACAATGCGCACACGCACGCACGGCGACAGGCCAAGTGGGGCGGACTGCCGCAGACGACGTTCGTGGAGGGGCTGGCCCAGTTCGCGCTCTCGCTCGCCGGCCTCTCGCTCGACCTGTCCCCGACCCAGGCGGGCGCTGGCGACGTCGAGACCCCAAGTCTGACTCGAACGTGAACACGAACATGAACTGATGAAGTGGTGCTTTGTTGCTGTTGTTGTTGTGCGGGGAAGTCGTTGGTGGTCTACGCATCATCTGCTTCCTGGGTTCAGGCTTGCTTGCCGCCCTTGAAGTGTTTGTAGAGCAGGATGCCGCCCACCAGCACCGCCACGGCGCCGAGGATGGCCGCCTGCGGCCACGTCGGCAGCCACTGCCACTCCTGCTCTCTCCGCCGCACCCTGCAGGACCAGCCACCAACGCACACACGCACACGACGACGACGTGTCAAGAGGATGATGAGAATGAAGGAGAACGATGAGAGAATGTGTGCGCGTGCGTGCGTGCGTACAGCTGGTGGGCCTTGATGAGGAGCGTCGAGTAGGTGGTGAACGCCTCCAGGTGGATTCCGCTTTCGGTCAGGTCCGGCACAGCAGCCCCGTCCTGCTCCGCGAATATGGCGCCACGACGCGTGCGCACGACGTGAGCGACACAGCACGACACGACGCAACCCGATGAAGACGACACAAGGGAGGGAGGGAGAGAGGGAGACGAAGAGTACCGTGTGGTTGAGAGCGAGGTGGAGGACGGGCGTGTCCCGGTTCCGGCAGGCGCCGTTGAGCTCCGTGCCCGCGTGGGCCGTGTTGCTGAGACTTCGCGAGTCGGCCGAGTCGTAGAGGACGATGACCAGCGACGCCTCGTGGAGGCGTGCGTTCACCGCCTCTGTCTCCTCGAGCCCGTACTTCCTCATCTGCACATCGGCCACCACACGACGCACGACACACAACACACAGGCATGAGTCAAACTCGCCCCGCGCAGACCACGCGACACGACAACACGTACCGCGAGATACTTCTCGGTTCCGGTGACGTCGGGAAGGGAGCCGAGCGCCACCAGGCGTGATGACCCGGACGACCGGGCCAGAGGCGTTGATGCTGATGATGTGGTTGTTGTCGTTGTAGTGTGGCCGAGCGAGATCTGCGAGTGATCGCGCTTGCTGCCGAGGAAGCCACCGAGGAAGGCGTCGGTCAGCGCAGCGTCGCCCACCACCAGGCACAGCAGCGCCGAGGCCTCCCGCCGCGGCTTGAGCGTGAGCGCGAGCTGCGGGTCAAAGTCGAATCCGAGCCACGCGAGGTACTCGAGCGTTGTCCTGTGGTCGTGCACCGTCGTGTAGCTGAGTCGTGCCAGCGAACGAACAACGGACGACGGTCAGCACAGGCTCACGCTGACACGGACACTGAGCGAAAAGAGTAGGGAAGAGAGCTGCGTACCTCCACAGGGCAAGCCAGCTGCGGAGGGAGATGTGAGTGGCGTCCAGCTGGATCGCCGTCGCGGGGTCCAATTCGCCCGAGGCCCACAGGGCGGGAAGGCCCGGCGCGGCGGTGGAGAAGAGCTCGCTGAGGTCCTCCAGCGCGAGGCCCGCGCCCTTGTCAAAGGCCCGGTGGAGCGAAGAGAAGAAGCCCACGCCCGCCTGCAACAGGATCGACGCCCACGAACGTGAGCACGGAGCACAGTGAGACATGCGCACGCTGTGCTCGTTGGTGTGCGCCGAGGGGATGTGGGGGAGTGCACACCTGCGAGAGGTCGTAGACCTGAGAGGGAGGTGGAGCGGGCAGCGAACTGCGCACGGATGCCAAATCCACGCGCAAGTTGTCGTCGTAGCCAAACTGACGCAAGACTGTTGGGTGCACCAGGAAGAAGACGGTCAGACCTCCCCAAGCATTGCACGCTGCAGTAAAGAGGCGGCCATTGCACGCACGTCTCGCCCGAGCGGAGGGGAGAGAGAAGGGAAGAGGGGAGGGGCAGGTACCGGTCCATGTGGTCTCGAGCCTTCCCTTTTGGATGAAGAGGTGGTGAAGGAAGAGGAAGCCGGTGAGAGTGAGGCCCTTCTCCGTGAGTCCGTCTTCCAGGTTGCCCCTCACCACGTCCTTCACGCCTTGCAGCTCCGCCGGGTCGAGCGAGGCGCCGAAGCAGCGAGCCTGGAACGCATTGAGCTCGTCGTCCGACAGAATCCCATCCCTGCTCGCCAGGAGAGCGGATCAGCACAAGGCGCCACACTTGGCAACACACAGAGATAGTACGCAAGCGAGCGAACCTGTCCTTGTCGCAGAGCTTGAATATGCGCTTGAGCGCAGCGACGCACTCCTCGCGGAGACTTCGCGATCCGGCGTCGTAGAGCACAGCAGTCGGATAGAGCACAGCTCGCTGGGCAAAATAAAAGACCTCGTGCACGTTTAGGAAGCCCTTGGCGCTGCACTCTATACACGTCTCCACCTCCTGCCAAGCCCGTGCCGACGACGAGTCAGTTGCTCAGCGGATTGCTGCGAGGCAGGACAGAAGAGAGGAGAGAAGAGTACCTTAAACTCCTCCATGATCGGCTCCATGTCCTGCTGCAGCGTGGGATTGGTGAGGTCGTCGCCTCTCAGATCGATCTTGTTGCCAACGAGTATCACCGGCACCTGGTAAGACCGCGCACGCACGCAACGACCAACGAAACGAGCCCGTGTGAGGAACTGTGCAGCGACAGCTGTGCCGAGGGCCGGGAGGGCGGGCCACCTGCGGTGCGTGGCACTCCTGGCGCGTGTGTCTGATATGGCGCAGCCAATGCGTGATGCGCTCGGCGACGTTCTCTGAGTCGGCGGCATAGCACAGGCACACGACGTCGGCCGTGCGGAGCTGCTGGTCCATCTTGTGCTGGAATCGCGCTGCACGGTGGGCCATCACACCACACACGCGCACGAGGAGAGAGACGCGTCACCAAAGCCGCACGAGCAGCAGAGCTTCGCAGGCAAAGGGGCGGGCATGTACAGGACGTGTCTATGATATGCGTGGAGACGCGGTCGTTGGTGACCGAGGGAGGGATGGTGAGCTCAGGCACCACCTGCTCGACCTACGTGCGTGCATGCGTGCATGTGCAAACGTTGAGCAGATCTTTTCACCATCATCTGCGCACAGACGCCGCGCGGGGGGGGGCGAAATGCAAAATGCAAAGGCGGGGCGCGGCCTACCGCTTCCTGGAAGGAGTCGGCAAGCAGGGTGGCGATGAGGGACGTTTTGCCAGCGCCATCTGAAGATCAAAAAAAATAAGAAAAAATAAGGCAGAGGGTCGATTGCAGAGCCACCCCCCCCCCAGTACTCGAATCTCAAGGGGGGGGGAAGAGGGATTACGAACCATCGCCGATCAATACAATCCGTACTTGGTCCTTCATGTGGTTTATGAACTCGTAGAGATCCCCTTTACA
This sequence comes from Acanthamoeba healyi, assembly GCA_000826305.1. Lineage (NCBI taxonomy): Eukaryota > Discosea > Longamoebia > Acanthamoebidae > Acanthamoeba > Acanthamoeba healyi. Next base: position 359,811 of record CDFA01025757.1, on the reverse strand, counting down.
GCAAAATCGCGTCCCCAACCGCACGTTGGCTGCACTACGCGAAAATCGTGGGGAAAAAAAAGGCGCAAAAGGCAAGCGTCTTGGCGCCAAAATCAGAAACCTGTGCGCACCAGCAGCTTTCTTCGTGCTTGCCCCAATGTGGCCAAGCACATGGGATCAACAAAAGCAAGTAGCTTTCCTGCTGATGCACCATAGCAGCAGCCTTGGCAGTCAGTACTTTCAGTGACTTCAATACAACCTCAAAAAGGCCACTCAGCATGTTTGGCATGAACATTTTTATCCATGGAGTAACAGCCAACAAAAGCATCCTGCCAAACATCCTACAACAGAGAGTGGATATGGCCACATATTCCGTAAGGGTACATCATAGCAAGAGGCGTTGTTGTCTTTGCGATCAGGCTGCGTTTTCGGTCCGAATGACGCAGAGCACGTGGTGTGGAATGCCTCGTTGGAATGCAGGAAATTTATTTGTCGGCGGAGAAGTCGAACCCGGTTTCCGGCTCGACATTCAGTCGTAAAAGTCCAACGAAGCGGGCAGAAGCCGGCATCTTCCTTCTCCTCTTCCTTACCCCTTGACTCATCTTCGCCTCGCCGGCGCCGCTCTTGGTAAGTTCTTCTTCGACCTGGTTTACTTGCGCTACATCAATCAAAGTGAGTTGAGTGAGTGCGAACGAAAGCGTTGAAGATTTATATTTTTTCTCACCGCAACCCCCCCCTCGCAGGACTGTCAATTAATTAGAATCCGAAAATGGGAGAGCTCTTCCGTTCGGAGGAGATGCAGCTCGTCCAGCTGTTCATGTCGCTCGAGGCAGCGCGTGACACCGTGGACGAGCTCGGTGAGATCGGTCTCATCCAGTTTAAGGATGTACGTGAAATGCCCCGCTACACTACTCCCACACATACATTTTTTTTTCGATTACCGTTTTTCTACGTATACTCGCTACGTGCGATGGCATCCCAAGCCCCTATTACCAACCGGCTTCCTTTACCCCGTGGAAGCTGATTAAATGGAAGAGGCTGATAGTAAATGAAAATATTCCCCTGTTCGTTGATGTGAGCCAATCACATCCGCGGTTTAAGGAATATACATTACCTCTTCTCTTATATCTTATCTCTTTACAACCTCTAGTGGTTGTAACCAGTGCTTACCCTTTCTGCGATGTCGATGCGCAGCTCAATCCCGACGTCAATGCCATCCAGCGCAACTTCGTGGCCGAGGTCAAGCGCTGCGACGAGATGGAGCGCAAGCTCCGCTTCTTCGAGGATCAGATTGAGAAGCAGAACTTTGCTGAGGAGGAGCTCGAGCACCTCCAGCTCGGGCTCGGTATCAGCTCGTCCAAGAAGACCCTCGTCCCCGAGATGGACGAGCTTGAGGTACTACTTCCCTTCCCTTCCCGCCCGATCCCCTTCCGGACATTTCCGAGCGCCAATTTTCGCGTGTGGCTAAGGACCGATCGATTTTTTGTGATCGCAGGCTCGTTTCGAGGACCTCGAGAAGGAGCTTACCCAGATGAACAGCAACCAGGAGAAGCTGAAGCGCAACTACAACGAGCTCATCGAGCTCAAGCACGTGCTGGAGAAGGACAGCGTGTTCTTCGAGACCGCCGGTGGCGATCGGGATCGCTACGACGAGGAGTCCGACATGGGTTCGAGCACTGAGGCGCACGGCCTCACCTCGTTCGGCGTCAAGCTCGGTTTCGTCACCGGTGTCGTCGAGCGCGCCAAGATGGTCACCTTCGAGAGGGTGCTGTGGCGTGCCACCCGCGGTAACTTGTTCATGAGGACCGCCCCCATTGAGGAGCGCATTGAGGACCCCAAGACCGTACGCCGGACCATCCAATTACGCTCAGATGCAATGATGCCGTCCCACGAGATGCAATTCTAATCTCAATCGTCTGTGGTTAACAGAACGAGTTGGTCGACAAGCTCGTCTTCATCATCTTCTTCCAGGGTGACCGTGCTGAGTCCAAGGTCAAGAAGATCTGCGAGTCCTTCGGCGCCAACCTTTACCCGTGCCCCGACAGCTCGCAGGAAAGGCGCGAGATGTTCAACCAGGTCGAGACCCGCCTCGACGACCTCGACGTCGTGCTCGAGAGGTCGCTCGACCACAGGAAGAAGGTCCTCCTCGACATCGCCACCCACATCGAGGACTGGAAGGTCCAGGTCGTCAAGGAGAAGTCCATCTACCACAACATGAACCTTTTCAACTACGATGTTGGCCGCAAGTGCCTCATCGCCGAAGGCTGGTGCCCGCTCACCGCCACTGAGGACATCCAGGACGCCCTCAAGCGTGCCAACGAGCGCTCCGGCACCCTCGTCCCCTCGATCGTCAACGTCGTCAAGACCAGGGAGCAGGTATTTAATAACTCCTCCCCTTCGAGACGAAGATGATCGCTAACCTGACCTTTGTATTTTGCCCACAGCCGCCCACCCACTTCAAGACGAACAAGTTCACCAAGTCCTTCCAGGGCATCGTCGATGCCTATGGTATGGCCCGCTACAGGGAGGTCAACCCTGGTGTGTTCACCATCGTCACCTTCCCCTTCCTCTTCGGTATGATGTTCGGTGATGTCGGTCACGGTATCATGCTCTTCATCTTCGCCGTATACCTTTGCATCAAGGAGGACACCTTCTCCAAGATGAAGCTCAACGAGGTGCGCTCTTCTCCCTCTGTCCCTTATGTTCACATGGACCGATCACTGATTCCTCAACTTGACTACAGATGGTCAAGACCTGCTTCGACGGTCGTTACCTGCTTCTCCTCATGGCCCTCGGTGCCATCTACTGCGGTGCTCTCTACAACGAAGTCTTCTCCGTCCCGCTCGACATCTTCGGTTCGCGCTGGCAGTACTATGACAACGAGCAGTTCGCCGAGTGGACCCACCCCAGCATCGCCTATCCTTTTGGTGTCGATCCCGCATGGAAGGGCGCCAAGAACGAGTTGCTCTACTACAACTCGATCAAGATGAAGCTGTCCATCATCTTCGGTGTCGTCCACATGGTCTTCGGTATCCTTTTGTCTGCGCTCAACGGTATCTACTTCAAGAAGCCGTACAACATCTGGTTCGAGTTCGTTCCTCAGCTTTGCTTCATGCTGGTACGATTACTCTCCCCTCCTTCAGCACCTGCTGAGCGGGTGTCCGGCACTGCGACTAACACACCTTGCACGCACACAACAGTCCATCTTCGGTTACATGGTGTTCCTCATTTTCTTCAAGTGGAGCTACGAGTTCTCGGCCCCCGTGAACGCGCCCAACCTGCTCAACCTCATGATCAGCATGTTCCTCAAGCCCTTCAAGCTTCAGGACATCGACAACCTCTTCCCCGGCCAGCTCTACCTCCAGTGGGTCCTGATCTTCGTCGCCTTCGTCTCCGTCCCCATGATGCTTCTCCCCAAGCCCCTCCTGCTCAGGCGCGACCACAAGCGCGGCTACAAGCGGTACAACGCCCCGTCCCCCGTCCCCCCTTCTTGGCCTGCGTGATGATACGATCAACCACTTGATGCAAAAGTGAGATCAAAAACCACTCACATGAGATTTCTGACACCTCCAAATCACCTACGCAATCTACGCCAACAACTCGCTTCATGTTGGACTAACACACGTTTCTTTCGCAACCACCAGCCTTGCCGACAACCACGAGGAAGCTGAGGAGGAGGAAGAGGAGGAGTTCGACTTCAACGAAATCTTCATCCACCAGATCATCCACACCATCGAGTTCGTGCTCGGAGCCATCTCCAACACTGCCTCGTACCTGCGTCTGTGGGCCTTGTCGCTCGCCCACTCGGAGCTCGCCACCGTGTTCTGGGAGCGCGTGCTCGTGCTCACCCTCGAGAAGAACAACTTCTTCCTCATCTTCGTCGGCTTCGCCATCTGGGCCGGCGCCACCTTTGGTGTGCTCTTGGTCATGGAGTCGCTCTCTGCCTTCCTCCACGCCCTTCGTCTCCACTGGTACAATCCCCCTACTTCTCTCAATGTTGCTGACCAGGCTGATGATGATCATCGCTAACGTTTCGTCTCGTAATTCTTGTCGCAATCAAACAACAGGGTCGAGTTCCAGAACAAGTTCTACATGGGTGACGGTTACAAGTTCGCGCCCTTCTCCTACCAGCAGATTCTCTCTGGTGAGGAGGAGGGAGGCATCTAAAGCCCCATCCTGACCCACGCTCAACATCATCTTTTCGTCTTTTGTCCCATAAACATCACGTTATCCCCCCTTCCCTCTCCACCACAACGACGGTCATCAACTGGTGGTCTGCAGCACAACAAGAGGTCACTGGCGCAGCTGTTGCAAAGAAGAGCAGGCGGTGTAGTTGTCGACCAATTAATTTGCGCCGTGGAATGAATGACCTGTCCCTACATGTGCGTGTTGTGGCCCCCCGCCGGTGGATTTCTGTACCTTCGTCTGGCAGCATCAACCCGCAACCTTGAGAGTCCAAGGCCTACCTTGTGAAGGTCAAGGTAAATCTCCTCACCCCTCCTCACCTTCCGGCAAGTAGAATTGATGGTGGTCACACAACGATGATGCACCCCCAAGAAAAAAAAATCTCAACGATGAAAAATTTAAGTTACCCGATTTTTTTTTTTGCCCCTGACATTATCGTTGTCGTCTTCTGCTCCCTTGCATTCGTTGGCGAGATCTGGTCTTGAGGGCTTGTCCTCTTTGCGAAATGAAATTTGAAGACGTAGCGATTTTTTTTGTTTGTTTTTCGATCCTCACCACCAAAAATCTTCGTGTGGTGGCGGTGGGTTTCAGAGTGGCCAAAGAGAGCTAGAGAGATCGCACACCAAGATGGATGAGGACTCGAGCCGGTTCGAAGCCGTGGTAGAAGGAGGAGACGACCTCGTGGACAGCGAGAGCGAAGGCTGGTCCGAGTCAGGCCAGTCTTCGCCGTCGTACTATTCGCCAAACTCGTCGCCGTCGCCGTCGCCATCGGCCCCATCGCCGCTGCTCTTCGTGTCGAGCATCGATGCCGCCGCCATCAACAAGATACGCCGCTCGGTCTCTGACTCGGCGCCATCGGACAGCAACGAGGCCACCGCCGGCGCTCTCAGCTCCAAACCGTCGCGTCCCGCGCATCCGCTCGCGCTCTCGTCGCCCGCGCGCAACTCTGTCGTGCACCAGTCGATGCCGTCGCTCACGTCCGCGGCGTCGTCATCGTCGTCGCCATCGAGCAAGAAGACCAAGCCGCGCAAGAAGTCGTCGGAGGACTGCTCAACGTCATCGTCGCAGTCGTCAAAGAATGGAGGCAACCTGGGCAAGCGATCGGTGTCGGCCACCGTCAAAAGCGGCAACGACGGCTCGCTGCAGCTGACCAGCATCAACGACGGCAACGGCGCGTCCATCCACGCCAGCCTCAGCATGAGCCCGCGAGGGGTACAACACTTTGCACACATGCGCGCTCATGTCCTCGTGCGTGCTCGTGGATGCGTGCGTGTTTGTTGACGCCATGCTCGTGCGCTGTTTCGGTGTGGTGCGCGACAGAGTCGAGGGATCGAGGACTGGAAGGTGCGCGCGCTGCAGGCCGAGGACCGCGTGGCCTTCCTCGAGTCCGAGCTGGCACGCTGGAAGAAAAAGGCCACCGTGGCCAGCGCCCAGCTGGGGTTCCTCGCCTCCGAGGGCAGCGGCACTTTCCCTCCCGTCCTCCGACGCGGCTCCACTGCCTCCCCCGTACGCACACACCACGTCCTCTGCGTTTCTTTTTAGGTCCGCATTTAGGTCCGAGGTCAGTTTTAGTTACATTTTTATGCACTCTGGCCAATAGGAGGGCACACCGCGAGGGGACCGGTACGGCAACGTCTACGAGTTCCTGGACGAGAGCCCCGATCACCTCACGTGGGACGAGACCGAGACCCCGCGCGTCATCAAGGCCGTCTCCCTCATCAAGCTCGTTGAGTACATCACGCACCCGACCATCGTCGGTGCGTCTCTCACCCTCTGCGCGATGGATCGCACACTCGGCTGCTTGCGCATTGTTTGACGATGGAGTCCTCTTTCTGCACGCTCAGACCGTCGGTGTCTCGAGGCCTTCTTCATCACGTATCGATCCTTCACCACGCCGCGCATACTCATCGAGAAACTGATCCTGCGGTACGTGTCGCCTCGCTCGCCCGCACCGCGCCATCGACCCAATGCGCGTCATCGTAGCGCGCCATCGACTCACCCGCCTCCATCTTCGACCAGATACGCCGCTCCGCCGCCCAAGAACGCCAAGCTGGAGGATGTTGAGAAGTTCAACAAGACCGAACAGGCCTTCATCAGGTCCGTCGACGTCTCCACTCCACTGCGCTGTCTGTATGTTGTGCATGATCGGTGTGTGTTGTGTGTGTGTGTTGGCGTCGTGTGCCCGCGCGTGGTGTTGACATAGTCGCACGCACGCACGCGCGTTGTTGTCACACAGGACGCGTGTGTGCAATGCGCTCAAGCACTGGGTGGAGAAGCACGATCACGACTTTGAGGACATCGACCTCAGGGACCGATTCGAAACGTTCGCACAGGAGATGGTGGAGGAGAAGAACCTCCGCGAGATGCTGGCCCGAGGCCTCGAGAAGGCCGTGGAGCGGCTGACCGCTCGCCTCGACAAGATACGCATCACCGATGAGATCCGCGCCTCGCAGAAGCGACAGGAGGTCCTCGCCGAGGTAAGGCCTACACCAGCTCCCCTGACGAGCTCGTCGTGTGACGCAATGCCTGTGCGGCTGGCTCACACGCTCATGTTGTGCGCCCACACAGACGCTACGTTCGTTTGAGGAAGCGGATCAAGCGACGAACAGCCGAGAGGAGGCGCCGCCAAAGCCTCTCCTCCCCAAGAACTACAAGAGCCCCGTACGTCTCCTTCACACGGGCGTTGAGCACTGGGCGCACACGACACACGACTTATCATCGTTGATTGGTTGTCGCCACACAGCTTCACTACCTGTTGGACTGGCCGGCGGCCGAGATTGCCCGACAGCTGACGCTCATCGAATTGTACGGAGCGCTCATCACTCCAGTGACTCCAGTCGCTGGCCTCTCAGCTTGATCTATGTCTCACACGAGCTCTGCCCGTCCGCGTGTGTCGTGTACGTCACAGCGACCTGTTCCAGCGCATCCAGGCCAAGGAGTTCCTCAACCAGTGCTGGAACAAGGAGGGCAAGGAGGAGAAGGCTCCTGGCATCTGCGCCCTCATCGAGCGGTTCAACGAGGTACTGCCTCACCCTGTCATGCCCCTTCCCGGCGTTGCGCACGCACTCACGCACCAGTGGGCGGCCGCCCTTCTGCGCTCGCAGGTCGGGCAGTTCTTTGTGACCCTGCTGGTCCAGCTCGAGGATTTGGACGATCGCAAGGCCATGCTCAAGAAGCTCATCCAAGTCGCCGAGGAGTGCCTCCACATCCACAACTTCAACGCGCTGATGGCCCTCGTGTCGGGCCTCTCGTCCACCTCCATATCGCGCCTCACCAAGACCTGGGAGTCCCTCAGCTCCAAAGTACGCACACCATCATCAGAACATTGCGCGTCGCGACCGACACTGACCTGTGCGTGTGCGTCGTATGCGTCGTGTGCTTGTCCCACACACAGCACCAAAACCAGTTCAACACGCTGCAGGCGATCACGGTGCCGGAGAAGAACTTCACGGTGCTGCGGGACCGCATGTCCACGTCGGCCCCGCCCAAGATCCCTTACATCGGCACGTCGCTGGCCGATCTCACTTTCATCGAGGACGGCAACCCAGACTTCCACGACGGACTCATCAACTTCACCAAGCGCCATCTCCTCTTTGGTGCGCCAGCCTCCCTCTCACCTCTCCCATCGCATTGATGTCGTTGGGACGCTGCTGACATGAAGGCGCGCGTGCATGCTGTGTGGTGGTGTGGTGTGCGTGCGCATATGTAACATAGTGGTGATCAACAACATCCAGACGTACCAGAAGCACAAGTACTCCTTCACCGTCGTGCCAGCGCTTCGCAACTACCTCCTGACCCACCCCATGCTCTCGCTGGTACTCCCCTCGACTCAGTCGACACGTCACACGCTCGCACTCGCTCACACACACATGTCCAATGATCAGGATCAATGTTACACGCTGTCGCTGCTCCGAGAACCGCGCAAGGGCTCCGCGCTCAACGGCGTGCCCGGCGGCGGCAGCGGTGGCACGCCCACCAAGAGCTCTCGTCTGTCGATGCTCGGTCGGAAGTCGGGATCATCGCGCGTCCTCCTCCAGGACCCCGCCGCCACCACAAGCAGCTAAGGCCGGCCACTTCCCTTCATCGTCCATCCCCTATCCCTCCTCTCCTCACATTGAGGCTTGCCATTACGTTCACCACTCCACAACCCAACTAAAACAACGTATTTGTACACTACCCCATGAAGGTGTTGTGGTACCCCGTCAAGCCCACATAACTACGTAACTCAAATATTTCATAATCACGTACTATGCGGCAGGGCGGTCGCAGGAATTTGAAAAATTTTTGATCGCCAAAATTTTATCGATCCCACAATGGCCTCGTCCTAGACGACATAAGCCATCAAGACGTTGCGGCGGTCATGAGGATGGAGCGAGGGTGCTCTCATGCTTACGCGTGTTCTTTGGCATCGGTGGGGGGCGAATACATCTCCAAAATCTACTTCGCCTCCCTTGCCACCCGGCGGCAATCAATCCACAACAATACTACAAAATCTCAGAGGGCTCGGCATATCCTTCCAAGACACCGCCAGCCCACTAGATTGCTGCGGATGCCGCTGGACGCCAGGCACAAAGCTCCACCACCCTTTTTTTGTCAAGCGCCCACCCGATCACCTGCGACGCCATCAGGTGGCACTGATGCCTTGATTACATGAAGTTGTTTCAGAAACTGCCAAACCTGCGTGGGCCGACCTCGTCATCAAGCTTGATGTGGTTGGATCGCAACTGTCGTGCTGCCGTTTTACATCGTCATCTCACCGTTCTACAACCTCAAGAAGAAGGACTGCAAGTGTGTTCATCCTTCGTCTACTTCCACATCTGCTTCTCCCGCTTCGTTCTTGGCGAAGAGCTGCGTGCGTGTGTGTACGACACTGCTCAACTTTCACGTTAGGTCACACAAGACAACGTGGCCGAGTGGTTAAGGTGCCTCGCTGCTAACGAGGTGGGGTTTCCCCGCGCAGGTTCGAATCCTGCCGTTGTCGAGCAAATCTTTTTTCCTATTGCTGATCACTCCCCTTGTTCACCATCTGCACCCTTGCTGACCTTCTCTTGTGGGTGCACTGACCTCTTGTGGGCTGATCCTTTTATGTTTTAAAAGAGACATCAAGAAGACGGTCCGCTGTGGCTCGAGGACGTTTGCGACGCCACGGGGCGAAGCGAGGCCCTCTTGCGCGCCGTTTTGCCTCGTGGTGTGAGCAGCCCGCCCTTCTTGGGCCTGGTCTGGCTGGTCACCTGTCGATAGGCCTGCACGTCGCTCCACACCGTCGCCGGCAGACACTCGGCCTCCTGCTCCGCCTTGGCGTAGAGCGTAGGCGAGTTGCAGATGGATTGCACGCACATCTGCTTGAGAGACTCTGTTGATGATGGTGGCGGTGAGGTTTGTGTGCGGCCGTGCGTTGTCAGCCGAAACGAACGGAGAAGAGATCACCACTGTGCTCGATGAAGTTTGATGCAAGAGAAGGAGAGAACGTACTGATGCCCTGCCTTCTCTCGGCGCCCAGCTGCAGGAAGCCGTCCATGAGCCGCTGATCCTCGCCGTTGAGCAGCGCGCTGAGCATGTGGTAGGTGTGCAGATCGGATGTCTGGAGCTCTGATGATGTGACGAGACGACACGCACACAATGCCCGCACGACATGCACAGACGGACGCGTTGGTGTCGAGCTCGACGAGACGCAAATGCGCGCATGCACAGGCGGCCAAAGGCTCAGCTGAGGGACGTACCCTGAACGGCGGTATAGAAGGTGGCGAACACGTCCACGGCTGTCATGGGCGTGGGAGATTCGACCACACCCAGCGCATCTTCATCGGCGTCCATAGAGAAGTCCTCCAGGTTTACGTTGTCATCGTCCTCGTCTCGTTCCGGTTCCTGCACCGCGCGATGTCAGTACGCAGTCCGTACACGCGCTTGAGCGCGCGAGGTCCGTGAGGGCAGTGTGAGCCCTAAGGTGCGTACGCACCTCGACGTCGAGTGCGCGCTTGGGAGCCGATAACATCGCCGCGATGCGGTTTAGCTCCGCCTCGCCGCTGCCCTCCTCTTCGATGTCGGCGAAGCTGTCCAGCATGTCGCTGACGGTATCGCCCTCGCGAGCAGACAGCAGTGAGTCGTCGCCTTGCTTCTTCTTCTTGAGCTGCGCCGGAGACCCCAAGTCACCGCTGGTGTCGGTACGCTTCCGCTTGTTCGGTCCCTCACCCTCGTCGTCGTCCTCCTCCTCCACGTCGTTATCGTCATCATCTTCCTCGAGTCCCTCGTACTCATCGCTCGCGATGGCCATATCATGCTCGTCGTACATCTGCATACGTCGCTTTCGTGCCTTCAGCGTCGCGTGATCCTGATACTTGCTCAGCAGCCGTAGCAAGTACGGCAAGAGCGATCTGCAACACATCAGCACACGCACGCACAGACATACACCGCAGACGTAAAGATCTAGAGATCAAGAAAGGCGGGCGCGGACTGAATGTGAGCTCACCTTGTCACTTGCGGTGGCGTGGAGGCCTGCACAGTGGCGAGCAGACGACAGAAGCCGGCCACGAACACCTTCTCCAGCACCGAGCTCTTGAAGAAGCGCGTGAGCACCACCTCCGAATGATCGTAGAAGAGAGAGAAGACTGAGTCGAGCTGCTCGTGCTGCACCAGGCACTGCACGGTGATGGTGGGGTTGTAGTAGAGCGCGTGGGCCACGGCGCTCTGGATCCAGACGAGCGCGTGACCCTTTGTCTCGATCTCGTGGTCGTTTCCGACGGGGATCTGCTGCACCACCAACTGCAAGAACCTGTCCAAATCTTCGTCGATCGATCCCGGATGCTCTGATGACGCGTGCACGATCACACAATCAGCATACCACGCCACGCTGCGCAAGCCGACGAGCCTCCTCAGGACGCGACTGAGAACCTTTGCAGTGTTCGAACAGCTCGCTCACCATGCGACAGTAGGCGCGCACGACCATCGTGTTCGACAAGTCGCGCTGCAGCGGCAAACGTTCGCGACGAGTGAGCGATGAGAGGTTTCGATCTTAAAGCGCATGAGAGAGAGAGAGAGAGGTATCGTACGGCATAGTTGACGGCGACGGAGCAGGCCTGGTAGTAGTGTTCGATGTTGGACTTATCGCTGAGGAAGAGCACTGTGCCGTTGGCGATGAAGTTGCCCAGCGGCATGGACAGCTCCTCGAGCCAGTCGAGCATGTCCTGCTGCGTGAGCATGCGGCACAAGGGCACGAACAAACTGGCTCACGCCCCAACAACAAGAAACACGCCGAAGCGAGGTGGCAATCGGTCAGCGCACGCACGTGGCCCCAATGCGCAATCAGCTCTGCGGCCTGGAGGAAGAGGAGGAAGGGGACGTACGTGAACAGTTCTTCGGGGTTGGGTACGATGTGGAACGTGAGATAGGTGAGGATGCGCATGACCTCCTCCACAAACTCGATCTGGCGTGTGTCGTGTGTGTGTCGTGTGTGTGTCGTGTGTGTGTCGCGGGTTAGGAGGCGACCGAGAGGCGGTTTGTGTGCGCACGACACGTCAGGGCCGAGTCCCAATCGTACGATGCTGTTGATGGAATCGGTGAAGAGCGTATTGAGCCATGGCACAAGCAGCCCCGCCACCGCTGCGACCTGCTGTCGGAGCGCCTGGGCTTCGTGGGGATCCTTGGTCTTCATGTTGAACAGCGTGTCCAACACTCCGCACAGCGCTGGCACACAGCCGAGGATCACGACACAGTGTGAGAGGCTGTTGCTGCTGTTGAAGCAGCGCAAGCTGAGCGGGTGTAAGAGTGTACCTCCGAGGCAGCCGAGGGCCAGCATGGCGCTGTTGTCGTCCTCCAGGGCGTGGGCGGCGACCCTGTTGAAGGCGTCCATGAGGTGCCTGCACAGCACCGCCGCGTACTCGGTCATCTGCTTCAAGCTCATGTAGGAGACGAGCGAGTTCAGCGCCGGAATCAACTCGTCGTTGCCCACCTCCTCCACCAACTGTGCAAGCGCGTGCGCCACGCACATGCGATTAGTAACGTGCGTGTGCGTGTGCGTGTGCGTATGCGTGTGCGTATGCGTGTGATGAACCTTGATGATGGACTCGAGGATCCACGGGAAGGAGTGCATGACGACGGGTGTGGTGTCCAGCGTTTCATGGACCAGCTGCGAAAGGGCCATCGCGGCGTAGAATCTCACGGCGACGGCATCGTCCTTCATGCACTCGAGCATGACCTCCGTGGCCTGGGTCAGGGCGGCAGCGATCTCCTGCGTTGGCTGAGTGTACCCGATGAAGACGCGACTCACGCCGTTTACAGCGTAACACGCCTGCAGGAGCGTGTCAAGCTTTAGCACGACACCGCACGCACGCACGCATGCACGCGTCAATAAACTCCCACAGACGACGTACCCTAGCCCGAAGGAGCACATCGACGGTCGGGTCGCGTGCGATGGGCAGGACGTGCTGGGTGAGGAGCCGCGCTGCCGACGCGCACGTGTCCTCCCTGAAGTAGATGTATCCCAGGACGGCAAGCGCCGCGTCCTTCTGCAGCACATCGTCACTGAACAGCCCCAGCAGCAACAACGACACTAGGTATGAGACTCCAGCGTTCGATGTGCGTGTGCCGTGTGAATGCACCTGTTAAGGCCAGATTCAATCCGTGTGAGAATCTTCGCAAAGATGGCATCGTCGTGCAGCACGTCGCTGAGCAGGTTCTTGGCTACGGAGCCCGCGTTCAGGAACACGTTGTCCAGATCTGCCAGCAGAGGTCCTCAAGTCAGCCAGCAAGCACGGAATCGCTCCTCGATTCGCGAATGGGGACGCGTGCGATCTCGGGCGTGCGTGTGCCGTACCGTACTCCTGGCGCAGGTAGGCGATGGGCTGGCGATTGAACAGCTCCAGCTGGGCGGGCGTGAGCTGGCACATGGAAACGAGGTCGTCGATCAGTTGGTCGGCGTGGCCCTCGAGCATCATCGCCCGCGTGTCCTTGGGTGCCAGGCTGTGACGTGCATCATAGCACAGCAGCAGCAGCATCAGAGCAGCGGTGAGTCCGGTGTTCAGCTATGCATGCAGTTCAAGAGGGAGAGTGCGCACCAGTTGAGGAGGAAGGTGAGGAGCGCAACCACCACAGCGTCGGAGAGCTTCCACCGCTTGGCGCAGTACTCGTGGAGGCAGTGCAGACAGGTCTTGGTAAGTGCCTGCAGTTGCTTGTCGAGCCCCGGCTCCCGCTTCCTCCCCCTGAGACGCAACAAGGTAACGAACTTGCGTGAGACACGGAGCCCACACTCCCGTGAGACGTGCACGTGAGCGCACCTCCTGTTCTTGTAGCGCGTCAGCACCGACCAGCTGTATCGCTTGCACTTCCACCAGGCCATCTGCGCGGGAGAGAGGCTATCCTCGGGCGGACAGACGTCCCACCGCTCAAAGGGCAGGTTGATGTCGATGAGGACCGAGATCTGGTCGTTCCACTTCCGCTGCTGCTCCGCTCTCTGTCCCATCAATGTTCCGCCCTTCTTTTGTGCAAGAGCAGCGGTGCGTGCGTGCGTGTTGCGTGCGTGTGTGTGTGTGCGCGTGTGCGGGCCTGACGTCAGCGAATGCACAGCACAGCGCTGCAATGCTGCGCAGCTGCAAGGGAGGGATCTGTGAACCATGCGCGAGAGGGCCCAGTAGGACTTTAGCAGGTACTGCAGGTGGACTGTGTGACGCTCGAGCCTGGTCCGGTCCTCCATCAGCCCCGCGAAGAGCCGCAGGAGGATCGGCATCACGTGCTCGACGATCTCGAGCTTGACTGCGTGAAAGGCCGTGCTGGTAGAGAAGAGAACGAGATTGAGATCAAGATCAGTTCGGGGGTGAGAGCTATGAACGAGCATCGCTGCAACGTGCGCGCTCGCCGCGGAGTCAACGACGTACCGGTATTGGAAGTGCTTGTTGAGGTGGTACAAGATGATGAGGGCCTGCTCGAGAGGATGGCCATCGTTCTCCTCGCCGCTGTCCTTGTGAAGCTGCTGCTGCTCGACATCGAGCGCCTTTTCCTTGCCCTTTTCCTCCTTCGCCGGGCGCCCGGCGTCGACGGTCGGTGCGGCTGCAGCATCGGCGCTCGCCGTCGCCGCTGGCTGGTAGCGGTCAGAGGCGCTCGAGATGATGCCCACGACCCGATCGAGGAACGTCTTGCAGGGCGGGACGATGTGGCAGTCGCTCTCCCACGCTCGCTGCACGGACATGCGGAGGGCGTGGACCACGCGGGCGTCCGCTCCCGGCGAGGGCTGACTGAGGATGGCGTCCAGCAGGCACTCGCGGATGACCCGCCTGTCGTCGCTGCCGATGACGCCTCCGGCCTCGGGCTCGTGCCAGTGCGTGCGTATGTGCTCGAGCAGCGCGCTGGCCATCGCGAACTTGACCGCGGCGGACAACGCTAGACCGTCCTCTGCGTCCTCGTCCTTGCCCTCCTGTGCCTCGCCCTCTGCGAGCACGCGCAGGAGCAGCCGCGTCAGGTTGCGGCCAAAGTGCGGTCGCGTCTGCGCCTGCACACACACACAAACATAGACACACACGAACGCAGCGTTGAGCTTGTGCGCTCACTGCAGCCAAGAGGATGCAGCGTGCGACAGTGCGGCAGGGCCGCCCCCGAGGCGAGCGCAGTGGGGTGGGGGGTGGGGGTGAAGCACCTGACGGAGTTGCTGCACGGGGTCGTCGCTGCGGAGGCGGCGGAGCAGGTCTCGCTCGGCCTCCTCGTCCACCGCGACCACCACCACAGGTACGACATCGGACCTGACGGCGCTGTCCCCTTGCTCCCCGTCGACCTCCATCTTTTTTCTCGAAGTAAAAAAGAAAGAAAACTAAATTCAAATTTTAAGTTCTGGAATTCAAAATATGAGAAGAATTTTCGTTAATAAAATGAAAAGGAATTCACGAGTTCAGTTTGGTTGTGCCGAGAGCAAAGAGCGGAGAGGACATGAAGGGAGCAGGAGGCCCACCGATGGCGGCATCGGGCGGGGCGATTCCTACGTCTACGTCGACGACGACGACGCCCTACAGTAGCGGGTCGTATCCCGTGCGGCAGACGCCGACGCCGACGCCGCCGGCCATGAGCGTCAGCGCCCCGGCGGTGCCGACGGTGAAGGTGAAGACGAACAAGACAAAGGACCCAAAGAAGAAGACGAAAAAGAAGAAGAAGACGAAGAAACAGACGGTATCGGAGAAGGTGCCTCTCATGGGCAAGGTCAAGCAGGCCAAAATGGCCCACAAGATGACCAAGGGTACCCTCTCTCACGCTCCTCTAGTGCTCTTCTCTCGTGAGCTTACGTCAGCTCTCTGGTGCACGTGGTGTACTAGGGTTGACGTGGCGGCAGCGATGGAAGCTCTTCAAGTGCTACCGCAAGCTTAGCAAGCTGTGCAGCTGCTGCTGCGCCAGCTCCTAGTGAGAGAGCACCCTGTGTCCCATATGCACCACACATATTTATTTATCATCACACCAATCGTTGCTGGTGTTGGTCACTCTTTGTTTCACAAACAACTAAAAACTAAAATGTTTACCATTTGCAGTTCTCCCCTTGCACTTCACCTTCCTGTATTGCTCACCATCATGATCTTGATGGAGGCCACCCACAACAACCACAACCTCACTCCTCCACCCCTTCCCATCTTGAACTGGTGCCTCTCTTCATTCTCTTGTTCTTCACCCTTGTATCAACAATTACCATCACCACCATCATCTCATCCATGAGAGCTATCTGTCCTTGTACCCTCTCAAGTCTTTATCAGACGTGCCCTACATAACAGGGCAACAAGGACACCCGCGCTCTCCTCGTCTCTTCCTCTTCCTCCTCTGTTCGTCTCTCCCTCTCTCTCTCTATTTACCACAGCAACCGCCAGAGGCTGGTGGCTGAGTCGAGTCCCTGCTGTTGGTCAGGTCCACCCTCGCGCTGGTGGGCTGATGAGGGCAAAGGAGAAAGGAGACGAACAACGATCAGTCACGCTGTGTGCGTGCGCGTGCGGTGGTGCTTGGGTGATGAGGGGTCAAAGTGACGAACCTGGTGCTCCTCGGGCTCGTCGCCCATGGGATCGATCACCCTGTGCTTGATCTCCTTGGCAAGCAGCAGGAACATGTCGTCAACGTTTTGTCCCTATACGGAGAGAGAGAGAGAGAGAGAGAGAGCAGGCAAGGCAGGGAGAGTCCCGTCAGATCACGCATGCAGGACAAACAGCGAGAGGAGGACTGAGACAGGAGGGAAACGGTACGGTCTTTGCGGAGGTCTCATAGAACTTGATGCCGTACTTCTCGGCCAGCTCTTGTCCCTGTTCTGTGCTCACAACCTGGAGGAAGTACCGAGGAGAGCCACTTGACTTGAGTCATCGTGCCCCCACATAAAGACGAGGAAACGGCAAGGAGGGAGGCACAGCAAAGGGGGCATTGTACCCTCTTGTCGTCCATGTCGGCCTTGTTGCCCACGAGGATCTTGTTGACGCCCTGCGAGGCATGCTGCTCAATGCCCTTCATCCAGATCTTGATGTCTGTCGTGTCATTCCACGACATCAAAGCAAAGCGCATCAGGCCTGGCGCTCTCCACGCACACAACGACACATGGCTGATCTGGGATCAGGAAGGGCAGCAGGGCCGTACGGCTGAACGAGTTCTGGTCGGTGACGTCGTAGACGAGGACCACGCCATGACCGCCACGGTAGTACGCCGCGGTGATGGTACCTACGATGCCGAAAGAGGGGAGAGAGCGAGAACGACGAAAGGACGTGAGATGTCAACAAGGCGAAGATGTGAAGAGATGGAAGAAAAACGACGAGATGTGGCGCTGCGAACGATCAGGAGGAGAGGGAGAGGGATGGGGAAGAAGAAGAAAAGGGAAGCGGTAGTCGGGCGAAAGGATGGGATTTACGAGATCGAGAGGGAGAGGGCAAACGTACGGAAGCGCTCCTGGCCGGCCGTGTCCCAGAGCTGGAGCTTGATCTCCTTCCCCTCAATGGGAACCGTCCTGACCTTGAAGTCGATGCTGATGTCCGAGTTGGCGCCGTGTAGCGGCCAATGGTCAGCCAATTGATTTGCATCATCGTGCAAGATCGATGCGAGTACAGAAAGGAATCAATCGAGTAGGGAAGGAGGAGGAGATGGCAATTCCAAGGCCAGAAAGGAGTGGGGGGGGGGTTCGATGTCGAGAGAGCAAGTAGAAGATAAGAAAGTAGTACCCAATGGTGGGCATGAAGCTGTGGGTGAAGGTTCCATCGGAGAACCTCTGCAAGAGGCAACTCTTGCCCACACCTGAGCTCGAGAGAGACCAGGAGGGGAGAGAGAGAGAGAGGCGAAAGAAGATGGTAGGGATCGATCAGATGATGGAATGCCATGTTGAAAAAGTCCTTGGACTTCTCCATACGGATGCAAGGGCGAGGAGAGGGAGGAGGAGGAGGGGACGGTACCGCTGTCCCCTACGAGCAGCATCTTCAACGTGTGTTTCGCATTCTTGCCATCCGCCATTTTCAACGCAAATTCTTTCGAAGTCGATAATGCTCACTCTATTCGATTATCGATTGCCGTTCTTCGTTAGCCCGCGCGTGGCTGTAGTCGTAGCAGATTAGATGGCAGGCAGGAGGCCCGTTGAGATGCTGTTCTTTGAATGCCTTTCTTTCTAAACCTCTCAGCCCTATCTTGTCCGAAGTCGCAGATGGAAACCGCAAAATCAAGCAAAAGAATTTGATAATTATTAAAAAATGGTAAACCCACACCGCCAATAGATGCTGTTCATTAATGTGGCTGTGACCGAAATTTCATTCGCTGCACCCATGTCGACTGATTTGATGACGTCGACACTGGCCAGCGATTGTCTACCAGAACATTTGCGACCATCAACTGAGCTTCTTGAGCTGCAGGAGGTTCTGCCACGACCTGATGCCGATGAAGTCCCTGATCTCTGAGCATATCTCCTCGGCCTCCTCCTGCATGATCAGGAGATGGTGGTGAGTCTCTATGTCTTGCAACTGATGCGGTGTGATGATGATGCCGCACCTCTGAAGCGTAGGTCCCGTGTTGTGAGAGCGGCACCCACGACGAGAAGGGCTCGATGTTGAAGAAGACGTTGAAGTCCGTCTTTCGGTTCTGCGTGGCCCTGTGGATCTCCACCAGCCCGACGTCTTGCCAGTTGTACACCTCCTCCTGCCTACCCCACACGTTGTTGCGGATGATGGCCAGCTGAATCATCGCCACGCGTGAGAGGTTGTTGTGCGTGTGCGTGTGCATCGTGCATGCGTGTGGGGGCGTACAACGTTATCGCTCTTGTCAATGATACAGACCTCTCTCTTGGAGATGAAGAGGAGGACGACGAAGACGCTCGCAAACAGCACCGCGCATCCATAGGCGAACCTGATGGCGCACGCAACACGCACACGCAAACGCACACATTGAGCGCGTGCGTAAGGCCAAGTCACGCCAGCACGCAAGCGGGCTCGGGTCGTACCATCGGTCGTCTATCTCCTCGTCCAGGATCATCTCGTCGAGGGCTGCTGCGCCGTCGGTTGCTACCTCGCCGTCTGCGCTCGGCTTCTTCCAGTCGTTGGCGTGAGGAGGTGAGAGTCAAAGACAAAAGGCAATCGAGCGACACCACAGCCACCACTACGAGCTCGAGCGCGAGAGGGGGAGATGGCCAAACGCTTGGGGGGTGAAAGGATATGATTAGCTCGTTCACGCGCCGCACGATGCGCTGCTTGGCTGCATAGCCGGTGAGGGAGTAGTAGTGGGTCAGCGGCAGTTCCCGGATGCTGTCGTCCTCGCCGGGCGCCCCGTGCTCCTTCCGACCGACTGCATCTTGACGAAAGAGAGCGAGAGTGTGTGTCAGCGTCACATCAACGCGCCAGGCTTCACTGTCTCACCTGCCAGGCGTGTGTCTTCGGCGAGCGCTCTGTCCGACGTCGAGGTGCTCAGCAGTGGCTCTGCCTCGGCGTCCGTGTTGTTCCTCTTAGCGATCTCGTTCCTGATGGTCGAGACGCGCAGCAGCTGATGATGGTGAGTCGCTGGATTCGAGGCACACACAGCTCAGTGAGAAAGGGACTGAGTAAGGCAAAGGCCAGCGCACCGCAGGCGGTGAGACTCTGAGTTGGGTTCGTCGGCGTCGGCGTCTGTCGCTTCTCGCACTTCGCCGCTGGTCTGCAGCTGGCCCGTCAGCGTCGGTTGCCGGTGATACCGACCCTGCACGCGCGAACAACGTTGTACCGAGCGTGGGTGAGACGAGAGCGCGCATACACACCAGAGAGAGAGAGAGAGAGCATCAGCAGCCAGAGAGGAAGCCTTAGAGGCGGCGGTGCGCGCGCGATTGCCATGGTCCCGTGTGACGTGGCACACACCTTGGGCATGATGACGAGTGTCACACGAGAGGCGAGGCCTGAACCGTCCAGGAGGGCAGCGCGTATGTGTGCCATCTGCACGCTGCGCTCGCTCCACATCCACAGGTTCTCGCGCCGCACCACGCACCAGCCGTCGCGCAGCGCCTCGGCCGGCGACATCGCCTCCTCCCTGCAGCGCGACGAGCAACAAATTAAATAAATATTTTCATAAATAAAATAAAATATATAAAATTATTTTGATTAAAAACTTAGTTCGGGGGGGGGGGTGAGCACCAGGGGAAGCAACGAAGGCGGGTGCGCCAGCCGAGGAGGAGGGCGACGAGGATGCCCGCACCGAGGAAGACGGCAGCGGCAAGGCGCTGTCGTCGTGCGCCCTTGAGCTCGAGGCGCAACTCTGTGGCCGTGCGGCTCACGGCCTCCATCGACAGAAAAGAAATTCTTGCAAAGTTGGACCAAAACAAAATATATTTATTGGGTCACGCAAGGGGCAGATCGAGCTCATGAGGACCCACAACGACATTGGTACTGGTGCGAGTTGAGCCTGGCACTCGCTCACACTCACACTCACGCAGAGTGAACTCTCACACTCACCCAATCACGCACTCGGACTTCGATCTGATGGGATTGCGCGAAACTGGCCTACTGGGACCTGAGGTTGCACACAGGTCACAACCTTGTCATCCTGGAGGTGAACATTGTGGTGAACATGCCTGGTGTCGGGCCGCCCGAGACCCATTGCCTCTGCTCGTTTTGTCTCGGCCAATGCCGTGCTCTGTGGAGTTTGGCTTTCGGGCTTGAGCAGTACACGTTGCGGTGACCTCGGCCTCTCGCTGTGCGTCTTGATCACGAACCTAACACCACTACCTACCTGTAGAGCTCACACTACTCACAGACATGAACAAGCTGGTGTGTCTCGCCGTGCTCGTGCTTGCCGTGTCTGCCTGTATGGGCGCTTCGGCGACGTTCAAGTTTCCCGACACGGTCATGAGCACCATCGACGTGGGGTGTAACCCGTTGGTGGACTTTTTCGATTGCATGTCTTTCTTGGAGACGTTCAAGTGGCCCCTCACCGTACCCACCGCCCTCTCTCACTCCGCGCCCCCCTTCCTTCCTTCTTCCGGTCTTGTCGGAGTTACAAATCTCACGCACGCCATCGGCGCAGTCGCTCCGCGTCGAGGGTCCGGTCACCATCTTGCAGAAGCCCGAGGTGGCGTTGAAAGACGCCTCGACCAGCTACGTGATCTTCAATGTCAACAACTCGGCCAACTGGAGCGGTACACGACCCTTCCTTGGCCAACTAACTCTCCCACACGAACCCCAACACTGCCATTGGTGCCTAACACGTCATCCACCATTACTTCTACTACCCACCAGTTGTTATTGAGTACGCCCCCGGACCGGACCAGCCAGGCTTCACGCTGCGGGCGGGCTTTGATGAGTCGGCGGATGGCAGCGAGAGGGACGACTACATCACGGCCAACCTTGGCGAGCGCCACTTTGGCCTGATCACCCCGTTCGGCCCCGTGGCGTTGCCGTGCCCCGGGTCACCGGCGAGCGCGCAGTGCTTGATGCACTACTTCCCCATCATGCTGCACTACACTGGCAACACAACTCGGTCAGGCTGATGTGATGAATCCCATGGGATTATTAAGAAAAAAATGGAGATTTTTTTTGACAATCCTGCATTGAAGCAATTTGGAAACTGAAAATGCAGATGTTATATTGGTATTTCTTTCAGGTGTCTTTTTCATAACCTCTTACCACAAGCAACATATAAATTTAATATTAATACAAAAGACCCCAAAATGCAGAATCGTTTATATATTTTTATTTGGCTTGAAACTTTGTTAAGGAAGCCCCAGAGGAAGCAACAAAGTGGGTGTGCCAGCTGAGGAGGGCTACATGGTGCTGTTGTTGTTCGCCCTGAACCAAGGTGCAGCTCTGTGCCTGTGCACCTCCATCAAAAGAAATGAAAAGACCTCTGAAATGAAAAGACTTTTGTAAGAGATCAAATGCCAGCATGCAAGACACGTGACGAAGCTGCCACATATTGCCTGGCCCAAGGCACAATGTTGTTACAGGAGGCGGAACTGGCCCCAGCCACTGGTGTTCACTGTCGCTAATATTGCTTGCTCTGCGTTTACGATCGCCCAATGCCCTGCCTGAACGAGTTTGGCAGCCAGCCAGGCAAGCTCAAGCTTCTTGCTTGCACGAACCCTTCACACTACCTGCCTACACTGCCCACAGACATGAACAAGCTGGTGTGTCTCGCCGTTCTCGTGCTCGCAGTTGCGTCTGCCTGTTTGGGCGCTTCGGCGCCGTCTGCGTTCCCCAACACGGTCATGAGCACCATCGACGTGGAGTGTGGCCCGTTGGTGGACTCTCTCGATTGCTTTGCTTTCTTGGCGTCGTTCCAGTGGTCCCTCACCGTACCCACCGCCCTCTCTCACTCCACGCCCCCCCTCCCTCCTTCTGTCCGTCGCCATTGGAGCTTAAGCTCACACACTCTTGTCGGCGCAGTCGTTCCGCGTCGCGGGCCCAGTCACCTTCTTGCAGAAGCCCAAGGTGGCATTAAAAGAGGGCTCGACCAGCTACGTGATCTTCAACGTCAACAACACTGCCAACTGGAGCGGTACACGACCTTGGCTCTTCGTTGGCACACTAACTTGCCTACACGACCACGACTCATAAAACTAACGGGTGCGTTGGTGCCTACCACGTCATCCACCATCACTTCTACTACCCACCAGTTGCCATCGAGTACGCCCCCGGACCGAACCAGCCGGGCTTCTCGCTGCGGGCGGGCTTCGAGGAGACGGCGGGGGGCAGCGAGAGGGACTACATCACGGCCGACGTTGGTGCGCGCCACTTTGGCCTGATCGTCCCGTTCAGCCCCGTGGCACTGCCATGCCCCGGGTCACCGGCGAGCACGCAGTGCTTGATGCACTACTTCCCCATCGCTGCGCTACATTGGCAACACCCAGACGCACTGATGTGCGAGCTCTCAAGCACTCACAAAATACAAAGTTCAACCACGACTTTCGGACCAATTATGACATGCCACGTCATGCGTAATTTTTTGAAATGTTAGGAAATGCATCAAGAAAATAAAATGGAAATTGATTTCGAGAATGCAGGCAACGAAGAGGTCGAGAGTCGCCATCACCGAGACGGAGGCCGATGACGACGGGTACGAGGGCCTTTGTGCAGCGTCGGCCACGCGCGTTCCCCCCCCGCCAGAAATAAATAAAATAAAATAAAAATTGGGCAGGTGGGTGAGCACGACGTTCGAGTACAGCGATGGGACCAAGGTGAGCATCGCGTCGATGGGCTTCCTGCGCGGCACGGTGGTCGACCGCGCCAACGACATCGACGAGACCGGACGCATGGTGTGGCCCGGCTCTCGCGTGCTCGGTACGCACTGCCACCACACGGCGCGCGCTCACATACACGCACGCACATGCGCACCACCGCACATGCACTGATGCTGGTGGTGGAGGGACTGTCAGGTCTGTACTTGACGGCGAACCCGGACGTGGTGCGAGGCAAGCACGTTCTGGAGGTGGGCGCCGGGTGTGGCGTGTCGGGCCTGATCGCAGCTCGCTTCGCGGCCAAGGTCTGCCTGCACACGCTCCATGATGATCTGTGTGCCTGGCGCTCTGCGGAGCGCGCACTCACTCACACGCGTCTGCACTCAATGTTTGGACGCATTCACACAGGTGGTGCTCAGCGATCGAAACGAGGACGTGGTGGAGATGCTGCGACACAACATCGAGCTGAACGCTCTCCAAGGTCTACCCTTACAAATGCACATGTCGCGCGCGCACACGTTCTGGGCCCGAGCTGAACGACCTCGGTGCGCGCCGACCACACAGACAAAGCCGAGGGCGTGACGATGAAGTGGGTGGACGACGTGCCGGCCCTGAAGGAGAGCTATCCTCCCTTCGAGGCCGTCATCGGTAAGCAACCCACCGTGTGGGCGTTGTGTGCGTGTGCGGCTGATCTGATGGTCGCTGATGCTCGAGCGTGCAGGCTCGGATGTGATCTACCCCGAGCACTCGCACCTCATCCCAGCGCTGTTCGAGACGGTGGAGGCGGTGTTGGCCAGCGACGAGTCGTCTCTGTTTGTCATCTCCTTCATCCCACGCACGACCAACCTCAAGCAGAAAGGTTTCCCTCCTCTTACACGACACCACGCACCACGCACCACGCACCACGCAACATGCACACGCACGCCACTCCCAACAGCGCACACGCAACAGACAAGACTGAACGCTTGCTCATGTTCAAACCAACACAGTGCTGAAGCACGCGGAGAAGTTTGGCTTCGTTTGCGCGCAGGTGCCCACCGCCGAGTACACCACGCAGACAGTGCCTCTCGACGCAGAGATTCTCGTGTTCAGACGCAAGGGCAGCAAATAACACAACCCTCTCACGCTCATGCTCTTGCTCTCGCTCTCATCACGCGGACCTATCGCCGTAGGGAGCACGCGGTGCACGTGGTTTTTCGTGCCGACTAACCTCACACCGGTGGCGATGGCGACGATCACCAGGCGCAGCACCATCCGCAGCCGTAGCCGTAGCCAGCCGCGCCAAGCGGCACGCCTCCCCTCTCTCCCCCACCCTCTCACACACCATTTTCGGTCTATTGTATCAGCTTTTCGTCTCAGTGCTCTGTGTGCTGTGTGTGTGTGCTGTGTGTGTGTGTGTGTGTGTGTCTCCCTCTCCTGTATGCGTGTGGTATCAGTGTTAATCCCGTGTGCGCGTGTGCGTGTGCGTGTGCGTGTGTGTCGTTATGCTGTTACGAAATTTCGCAAGGCATACCGCATTAGCACATTAGATACCGAATTGGGTAAGCGCCGCTTGGCGCGTGGCGTTGTGCATCTGTGCGCACAACTCCGCCCCACCCCCGCCCCCGCCCCCGCCCCCGCCCCGCGGTTGTTGGGCGGACCAGGTTGGCTCGCTGGGGCAGCGGCGGTGGTGTGTGGTGTCCTCTGTCTCTGTGTGTCTCTCTCCTGTCCTCCTGGTTTTCGTTTCGAACCGCCTTTTTGGGGGTTCGTCTCTGCTGTGTTACTCCTCCTCAAAGGTAAGAGAGCGAGAGAGTGAGGAGAGAGAGAGAAGGGAGGAGAAAGGACTCCCAGGAGGAGAGGAAGAGAGAGAGAGAGAGAGCGGCGCTGGTGTGTGGATTGGGTGTGAAGCGAGAGAGACCTACCAAAGCGCTTCGTTCACACAACACAGCCACGTCTCGAGGAAGACGAAGAGTCGACACACAACTCTCTCGTCCATCGTCTCGACTTGGCAAATCACCGCTCATCCTCTAGGGGGGCTGAAGAAGAAGAACAAGACGACGCAAACGATCGTACAGACTTTAGAGCTGAAGAAGAAGAAGAAGGACAATAAGGACAAGTAAGAACAGAAGATGATCGACGAAGAGAACGATGAGGTGTGCGTGGGAAAGGGAGTGGAGGACATGATCAAGATGAAGACGCTCACCCAAGAGAAGATCCTGAGGAACCTCAAGACGCGCTACATCCAGAATCTGATCTACGTACGTCGCCCTCCTCTCCGCTGCGTCCTATCTCATCTCCACCCCCACCGCCACCATCCCCTCTCCTTGTCTCTCTCTCTCTCCTCGCGAGACGCACACGCACTAACGCGCGAGGCGGGCGATGGTGACAACGAGCAGACAAACACGGGTTCCATCCTGGTGTCGGTGAATCCGTTCAAGCAGCTGCCCATCTACACCAAGAAGGTGGTGAAGCTCTACATCGGGAAGTCCATCATCGCCCCCGAACTGCGGCCGCCGCCCCACATCTTCGCCACGGCCGAGGCCTGCTACTACCAGATGCGCGAGTCCACCAAGAACCAGTCTGTCGTCATCAGGTCCGTCTCTCGCTCTCGCTCCCGCTCCCACTCCCTCGAGAGATCGCTCAGTGAGCGCACACGCTCGTGCTCTTGTGAATCGATCGACTGATGTCCGACTCGTTGTTGGTGTTGTTTGATCGCAGCGGCGAGTCGGGTTCGGGCAAGACGGAGGCGACGAAGCTCATCCTGCAGTTCCTCGCCGCGCGTACCAGCCAGCACTCGGAGGTCGAGCAGAAGATCCTCGAATCGTCGCCCCTCCTCGAGGCGTTTGGTAACGCCAAGACCGTCAGGAACAACAACTCCTCGCGCTTCGTACGCTCCCCCGTCCTCCCAGCGCTCCCCTTCATCAAACTAGACTCCCCTCCCCCCTCCAAATCCTTGATCGGTCCACACGCGCGGGGGCGTGATGGGACGGCCGAGCGTTGCCAGAGGCGGAGGCGAGCGGGAGGTCTATCTCAGTGGCGCGGACACTAACACGGCGGCTCGTCTGTGTGCGTGCATGCGCGTTACAGGGTAAGTTCATAGAGATCCACTTCAACAAGGGCGGCACCATTTCGGGAGCGAGGATTATACAGTGTACGCATAGACCTACAACAACACAACCACGCATGGCGATCATCGCCTCGCTGCTGCTTCTCGCGCTAATGTTACCTTTCGCTCTTCTTCTCTTCCTCTCTCTGCCCGTAACCTAGACCTTCTCGAGAGAGTACGCCTTGCTCCCCTTACGAGTGTCGTGTGTGTAGCGTGAGCTAGAGCTATGTTGTATCTAATCTCGCGGCTGTGTTGTGTCGTATGCAGTCTCGGTTGGTGTACCAAGCGCCCGAGGAGCGTAACTACCACATCTTCTATCAGCTGCTGGCTGGCGCGAGCCCCGAGGAGCGAGGTACGTCCTGCACCAAACCCTTTGGCCGTGCTCAACCGCTGCTGAAAGCTCACCACGCATGCCCTCGTCCCTCAACAGAGAAATTCAAGCTCAAGGACCTCAACTCCTACTGGTACCTCTCGCAGAGCGGATGCACGAGCGTGGACGAGTTCGACGACGCCAAGATGTTCACCAGGATCAAGGTGAGCGACCGCGACAAACCAAACTTGGCTGCTGCCTCTCTCTATTGCATGGCTGAAGCCGCCTGCTGACTGGCGTGGCCGTTGGTGGCCGTGGGACAGATGGCCATGTCGTCGCTGGAGATCTCCACCGACCTGCAGCAGACCGTGTTCAGCATCCTCTCTGGCATCCTGCGCCTGGGCAACATTCAGTTCAAGCCCGACGGCGAGGGCTCTGCGGTAGTCAACAAAGAAGGTTTGATATTGACGCTCCCCGCCACACAGCGGCCCTCGCGCGCGCGTGAACTAACGTCGCTGTTCGTCGCTTGTGAACAACGCGTGTGTGTGCAGAGGTCTCGGCGGCCGCGCACCTGTTTGGCATCTCGGCAGCAGAGCTGGACAAGACGCTCGTCATCCGCACGATGCACATCCGCGGCCAGACGATCGAGATCAAGATGAAGCCCAGCGACGCCACCGACACCAGGGACGCGCTCTCCAAGGCCATCTACGCGCGCCTGTTTGACTGGCTCGTGACGCAGATCAACAAAGCCATCCTCAAGGAAGACATCTGCAGCTCCATCGGCGTGCTGGACATCTTTGGTTTCGAGAACTTCAAGGTAAGAACTAGTTCGCCTCACTCTTCCAGTTACTGTGCAGGCACGAAACGGCCGTGGTCTCACGCCCTTGATCTCTCTCGCTCTCTCGCTCTCCAGGTGAACAGCTTCGAGCAGTTTTGCATCAACTTCGCCAACGAGAAGCTGCAGCAGTTCTTCAACTTGACCATCTTCAAGGTAAGCAATCAGCGCGGACCCCCAGCGCCGCGCACGTTGTCCCCTGCGTGGCCAAGACTGACGTCGTTATCGTTGTCGTTGTCGTTGTCGTTTTGCAGCTGGAGCAGGAGGAGTACAGCAACGAGAAGATCAGCTGGGACTCGATCACCTTCGAGGACAACCAGGACTGCCTGGACCTCATCGAAGGCCGGCCGCTCGGCATCCTCTCCCTTCTCGACGAGGAAGTCCGGTTCCCCAAGGCCTCTGATATGGTTCGAACTCTCTCTCTCTCTCTCTCTCTCTCTCTTGTGTGAGAGTGTGTGTGTGTGTGTGTGTGTGTGTGTTGTGTGTGTTGTGTGTTCCTCTCGCCACTCACTGACACTCGTCAATGTCCGTATGTCGATGACAGACCCTGCTGGAGAAGCTCAACACCAACCACAAAGCCTCCAAGAAATACGATGTCCACCTCCGATCCAAGAACACCTTCTCCGTGCGCCACTACGCCGGCGAGGTACCTCCACACCTCCACAGTGTGCCCGTGTGCGCCAGCGTTCACTTCATGCTCACGCGTTCCTGCGTGTGTGTGTGCTGTGCCGCGCCCGTCAGGTGTCGTACCTGGTCACCGGATTCCTGGACAAGAACAAGGACACGCTGCAGGAGGACATCGTCTCCATGTTGAAGAGGAGCAGCATCAAGGTCCTCGGCGAGCTGTTCGCCGACGAGGTCGAACCTGAGGTCGACGTCACCAAGAACCGAGGTCGCAGTACGTTGTTGTTGCAGCAGCGTCAGCTACAGCAGCTCAAGCGCGCCTTTGCTGTGTGGCACTAACAGCTGTGTCGACGTATCAGCCGGACTGGGCCTCTCAGCACCAGCTGGCAACACCATGAGGTCCGGCTCCTTCGGCAGTGGTGGCGGCGGTTCCACGCTGCGTAAAGGTAAGCAGCAACGTTTGACCCTGAACGATCGGCGGTGAATGTGCTGACTGATGCTGCTGGCTCTCTCGCGTGCGCAGGTCCGCCCACCGTCGGTGCCAAGTTCAGGCGCCAGCTGGGCGAGCTGATGGCGACGCTCTCTGCCACACAGCCGCACTACGTCCGTTGCATCAAGCCCAACACCCTCAAGGTGTCCGACAACTATGACGACGACATGGTACGCGCCCGCACATCGCAAGAGCGATCGCCCAAAGCTCTCTCACACACTGACTCTCGCTGCGCGCACAGGTTCTGGCCCAGCTGCGGTACTCGGGTATGTTGGAGACGATCAGGATTCGTTCCTACGGTTATCCGTTCCGTTACGCGCTGCTCGATTTCTGCGAGCGCTACAAGGGTACGCGACGGCAACTACAACTCCGAAGCCAAGGCCTTGTCATCCTCCCTGGATTGCATACTGACGTCAAAACGCGCGCTTGCTGTATGCGTGTGTGGGTGGCGATTGGCAGTCGTCATCAGTTACAACAAGAGGATGACGCTTTCGACGAGCAGGGAGGAGATGGAGAAGTTCGCCAAGCACATCCTCAGCCAAGTGAGCATTCCCGGCTTCACCGGCAAGACGCAAGAGCTCTGGCAGATCGGTATGACCAAGGTGTTCCTCAAGGAGTCTCAGGTACGCTCGCGCATGTCCAGCCCAGTCCCCGCTCAGCACGCTCTCTGCACACGCGGCCCGTCAGACTCGCCATTCTAACGTCTGAGTGTCAACGAACGCTCAGAACAACGCCCTGGAGTTGCTGCGCAACCAGAGCATCTCGTCGCGGGTGGTCTCCATTCAGTCGTGGTGGCGTATGGTCATGGTGCGCCACTACTACCTCAGCTACAAGCTGTCCGTGATCGTAGCCCAGACCGGTACGCACTTCTCCTTCGACGCCATATTGCTCGCTCTTGTGTTTGTGTGTCGCGGCGTGCATGGGCTGACATCACGCGCACGCGCAGCGGTACGGCGCTGGAGCGCGCGCAGGCGATTCCTGCGTCTACGGTCGGCCACGGTGCTGCTCCAGTCGTTCGCGCGCATGAAGATCGCCCGCAAGGCCTTCCTCATCGCCCTGCAGAAGAAGCGCGAGGAGGAAGAGCGCAAGCGCCGCGAAGAGGAGGAGAGGCGCCGTCGCGAGGAGGAAGAGCGCAAGCGCAAGGAGGAGGAGGAACGCATACGCATCGAGGAGGAGCGCAAGCGCAAGGAGGAGGAGGCCAGGCGCCGCGAGGAGATGCTGGCCAACATGGCCAAGGAGGAGCGTCTCAAGCTGCTCGCCGAGGAAGAGGAGAAGCGAAAGCGCCGTCGCGAGGAGGAAGAGGCGCGCAGAGTCGAGGAGGCGCGTAAGGCCGAGGAGGAGGCCAAGCGCAAGGCCGAGGAGGAAGCTGAGGAGCGCCTGAAGAATCCCGTCAAGGACGCGGCGGTGCTCACCGTGGTGCCTCAGAACTTGCTGCACCCGAGCGACCGCTCTCCGCGACGAGGCTCGTTCAGCGACACTGAGGGCGGCAGTCCCCAGAGCGCACGGCGGGGCTCCCTGATCGGTAGCGACCCCGAAAGGAGGAAGGGCTCCTTCATCGGCAGCGACTCCGACAAGAAGAAGGGCAGCGGCATCAGCGGCATCAGCAGCGGCAAGAAGCCCAAGAAGGGCAGCAAGGGCAAGGAGAAGGACATTGGCGACGGACGGAGGCGAGCCCATTCCGTCAAGGACGAGGACGGTATGGCCACCTACAACACACGCACACGCACACGCACACGCGCGCGCACGCGCAACACGACCTGACGAACGTTGGTGGGGCCGTGACAGGGGCATCTATCGACGAATCCGCCTCGGCGTCGCCAGTGTCCATGCGCCGCCGCATCGACACGCTGCGCAAGTCCTTCATCCTCATTCCCAAGCGCACGTCCGGCTCACAGCCCATGCAGTTCCGACCCGAGCTCGTGCTCAAGTACGTGGCCGTCCCGCGCGCCTCTGCCCAGTGCACGCACCGCACAGTGCCCCCCGCGCAGCGCTGACTTGCATCCATTGTTGTTTCTTCCTCTGCAGTAAGAAGGAACCGGGCAAGATCCTGAACGACCGCTCCGAGATCTCGCAGTATCTGTTCATCGACTACGCCACACAGCACTTCCAGGTGAGATCAACCGCCTATTCGCTCCTTTGATCTCCTCTCACGCACATAGCCGACGTGCGTCGTGGTATCTAACTCGTACTCGCTTGCTTCGACGGCTGCGCAGACCCAAAGCGCCAAGCGTCGCTTCACCATCAGAAAGAAGCAGTCGCCGTCGCTGAGCCAGCTTGTGTCCTACCAAAAGGCACGCACGCACACACACAGCTGCACACGCCATCCACACGTCACTAACGGTCTCCCAACGTGCAGAAAGCGGAGGACACGCTGCACGCCTTCACCGACGCCAAGATGCGGTCTGAGGCCATCCACATCCTCAAGAAGCTCACCTTCTACATGGACAGCAAGACGGACAAGGGCTACGTCGCTCTGCGCGACATCTTCATCTACGGCCTGCGTCACTTTGATCTCCGCGATGAGATCTTCTGCCAGGTCATGAAGCAGATCGCCAACAACCCCGACAAGTACGCTCTCTTCACCACCACGCAAAGTGAGATACGGGCGCACGCACGCTCACACGCTCACGCATGCCATATGCTGATGTCATCATCACACAGGATGAGCACGACGCGAGGCTGGGAAGTGATGGCGGCGTGCTGCGGCCTGTTCTCGCCGACGGCCAAGCTGCTCAAGGTGGTGACCGCCTATCTCATGCTCGCCGAGAACACGCCCGGATACGAGGAGTACGCCAAGTACTCGCTCCTCAAGCTGCGTCGCTTGATCGTCGATGTGTTTGCGCGCCCACGCACGTTCCCGCCCTCCAGCGTCGAGCTCGACGCCAACAGGGTACGCGCCAGTCACAGCTCGCTCAGCTCGGCTCGGCTCAGCTCGATCGTGTTGGGCTCTCGCGCTGACGCTGCTGCAATGCGTCTCGATTCGACACACAGGCGCTGAAGCCGATGGAGATCACGGTGTACATGCTGGACGGGAGCACATCGCAGGTCGAGATCGACCCGATGTCGAGCGCCTGCGAGGTGTTCTCCACCGTGTGCTTCAAGATCCACCTCGACGACCCGACTGAGTTCGGCCTCTACGAGACCTACGACAAGTGGGGCCTCGGTACGTCGTCCGTGCATTGTCACTGCAGCAAGCTTGTCGCGCGCGCTGACCTTTGCGTACGCATGCGCATCACAGAGAGGAGCATGACGCCGCTCGAGTACGTGTCGGACATCCTGGCCAAGGCCGAGCGGTTCCTGGAGCAGAACAGGGGCAAGTGGGAGGACTTCAAGCTCGTCTTCAAGAAGAAGCTGCACCTCGATCCCATGTTCGTTTCCCCGGACTCTGTGGAGAACACGCTGGACTACTACCAGGTCGTGCAGGCGATTCGAAGAGGTACGGCTGTGTGTTCACGGACAACAACGAAGCGCACGCACGCACACGCACGCTCACGGAGCACGAGCACAACTAATCTGAGCCTCCAATCCAACGCCGAATCCTACCAGGTCTATTGCCATGCAGCGACACGGAGCTCCTGGTGCAGATGCTCGGCCTGTCGATACATGCCGAGCAGGGATCCGACTACGACTGGACGGCGCCCAACATCAAGTACGCACGCCTCTCCTGCTTGGTGCAGCGGTTCAAGGTCGCCTACGCGCAGCAGAAGCTCACGCATTGGCGGCGTAACTCGTGTGTGCCGGTGTCGGCGAATGCAGGCAACAGGTGATGGAAATGGTTCCCGCCCGCGAACACAGCAAGAGGACTGAGGACGAGTGGATCGATGCCATCAAGACCGAGTACGTCGAGTGCACCAAGGAGACGAAGCTAACCAAGCCCGAGGCCATGGCCGCTTTCCTTCGCCTCGCCACCAACGTATGCCGCACACACACACACACACTCTCTCTTTCTTTGGGGCTCTGCTCGCAGCACTAACAAATAGCTTGGGGGTGTACACACACGCACAGTTGCCGTTGTATGGCAACTCGCTCTTCCCCGTCAAACCAGCCAACCCCGAGCAGTTTGGATTCGCCATCAACGAGTCGACTGCCATGGTGCGTTAGACTTACTTTCGTCTGCTCGCCGCGCGTGTGGCACACACTCACTTACGATCACACGCACCTCACACGCATGACACAGAACATGGCGGTCGGAATCAGCGGCATCCGCATGCTGAACAAGGACACGAACACGCCGGTGAGCTCGGTCTTTGCGGCCACCATCTACTACAACCAGATCACCGAGTACGGCTTCACGAGCAAGGGCGTGAAGATGGTGATCGACGAAGGCGATGGCGGCACGCACAGGTCCCTCGAAGTGATCACGCAATCGGTAACCGCCTCCGTCATGCCAACGCACGCACGCACGCACGGTGGACTCACGCGCGTGCCCATCATTGACACCACCAGGGCATCGAGATCGTGTCCGTCATCGAGGACTATGTATACTATTTGCGGGAGGACTCCACGCACGCCAAGGCTCTCTCTGACTACGAGGTGACCGACGACCGGCTGCTCGGCTTCAAGAAGGACGACATTATCAGCGTCACCAAGAAGGACGCCAACGTGCGTGCATCATCTCTCTTGCACTGCGCTGGCAGCTGTCGCACAAACTCAAGCGATCGCGCGCGGTACGCGCACAATCCATGTGCAGGGCTGGTGGACCGGCGAGCTGAACGGACTGTCCGGTCTCTTCCCGGCCAACATGGTGGAAATCCTCATCCTCCCGCCAGAAGCCAAGCCCCAGTACGACGTCTCCAAGAGCGGCAGCATTCGCGTACGCGCCTCCTCGCCACAGCTGTGACACACCTCGCAGGCAATCGCCAACAGCAAACATCTGTGCAGCTTCGGCAGAAGCTGGGTGGAGGATCGGTGTCCGCCAGCAGCTCGGCGGCGGTCAACCCGGGTGCCAGCAACGGCGCCGATCTGGACGCCTTCGGTGCATCGGCGGCCGGCTCCACGATCTCTCGTCCCGGCGGCACGCTCATCGCGCTCGGCATGGGCATCGGCAGCGCCTCGGGCACCATGAACTCGAATTCGATGACCCGCGTCAGGACCAACATCCAAGGCAAGGCCCACGCGCGCGGCGTGTTCGAGCCTTCTGCGATGCCCACCGCTGACCCCGTCTCTCGGCCCATCGGTACACATTCGCCCTGAACGCCTGGACGCGTGCGTGAATGATCAGCAGCTCACATACGACACACACACACACACACCACGCACCAGCGGCCAAGGGTGTTGCGGTTCCATCATCTAAGGAGGACCCGACCACCGAGTACCCCATGCTGCGCTTTGCGCAGGAGTTCTTCTACAACGAGCTCATCACCGGTACCACCAAACCCCCACAACTAACTCAGCCACACACACGCCGTGTCGTATCAACTGACAACGTCGTACGACCTGTCAGGCACGCTGCGCAAGAAGAAGAAGACGCTCGAGATGGACAAGGAGATCGCGTGGACGAGGAACCCGATCGTTCAGCCGCTGCTCAAGTCTGTCGAGCCCGGGGACTGGAAGATGGCCAAGGAGACCTTCCTGATCATCATGAAGTACATGGTACGTCGTCGACGCCTACCTCTGCTCCCCCGCACGCCCAGCAGCAGACCACTGGACTGCTAACGTGTG
The DNA here is from genome assembly GCA_000826305.1 of Acanthamoeba healyi. Lineage (NCBI taxonomy): Eukaryota > Discosea > Longamoebia > Acanthamoebidae > Acanthamoeba > Acanthamoeba healyi. The sequence goes on along the minus strand of CDFA01025757.1, from coordinate 326,035 downwards.
TCGGTGGTGGCGGCGGCGTGCTCATCACAGGGCGACTTCCCGACGAAGAAGCTGCTCCTGTGGCGGCTGATGCGACAGCTGGGCGACACTGGTATCGAGTACCCCAAGCTGCGCGACGAGATCTTCTGCCAGATCATCAAGCAGATCACTAACAACGAGTCCGAGTACGTCTTTCGCGTTCATGATCACTTGTGGCCTTGTTAACTAACTCTCTACCGTGCTCGCAGGCCGAGCTTGCTGCGTGGCTGGGAGATCCTGGCGATCGTGTGCGGTCTGTATCAGCCCGGCAGGGACCTCCTGCCGTACCTCCAGGCTCTGCTCGCCAAGTTTGCTGTCGTGCCCAAGCACGTCAATGACGACGAGCCGAGGGCCGACATCGGCAGGCTTGCCAGGGCCGCACTCATCAACCTGGGCCGCATCAAGAGACACGGCAACCGCAAGTTCGCCACGTCGTCGTTTGAGTTTGAGTCCGTGAGGGTGCGTCTGGGCTCTTTCGCACTCACCGCCGCACGTCACGCAATCCACGTTCTCACGCACGGTGACGGCGCGCGCAGGTGGGCAAGCTCGTCGACATCCCCGTGGGCATGATGGACGGCACGGTTCAGGTGGTCAAGGCCGACATGGCCGGCACGGTGAGGGAGCTCTTCGCGCAGCTCACCAAGGAGCTTAAGATCAACGCGGTCTCGCCCGAGTGGAAGCTGTTTGCTCACTACGGCGAGAAGACGCCCGAGGCCCGCTTCGACGGCGGTGCGTCACCGCCTCTCACACTCACTCGCTCACACGCACTGCATACACAACTCACGCACGCGCTCTCGCTTGCAATCGGTCGCGCAGAGGTGGGAGAGCCGTTGGACGATTCCGCCAACATCATGGACGTGATCGCCGGATGGGAGAAGGAGCACCCCGACATCCCCATCCAGTTCTCGTTCCACCGATACGTGCTGCTCAACAAGAGGGGCGAGCCGCGCGATCCCATCGCCACGCACCTGCTGTGCCACCAGGCCATCGGCCAGGTCGTCACCGGCCACCATCTGGTCACCGATGAGGAGGCCATCGGCCTGGCGTCGCTTCAGCTCCACATGAAGTACGAGGACGAGATCAACTGGGAGGAAGTCGCGTACGTAAACCAACGCACACGCAAGCCCTTCACCGCGTTGTGCTGCGCTCACCTTGGTGCTCACACGCACGCTACAAACAGGACAAGGCTTGTCGAGTACGTCCCGGTCCACATCATGAGCTCGAGGCCGGCCGAGAAGTGGATTGAGGCGATCCGCAAGCAGGCCGACAAGGACAAGGGCGTCGCCGTCCTCCAGGCCGAGCAGAAGTACCTCGACATCGTGCGAAAATGGAACCTCTATGGCGCTTGCTTCTTCACGGCCACGGTGCGCTTGCTTCTTCATCTCCCCCTTCCCCCTCTCCCCATAGCGCGTCGTGTGGCGGTGTGGCTGACCCTTGGACGGGGGCGCAATCGAACCGAGAACAGAGGATGCACGACCAAGACAAGGTGACGGTGATGCTCGCAGTCGACGTCAACGGATTCCACGTCCTCTCGCCACCAAACACGGTACGCCACGACGGCCGCTGCCACGACGAGCGTGTGTGCGCTTGCTGACGTGCACGACACAACACGACATAGGTACCGCTCGAGTCGTATCCGTTCAACAAGATTGCCAACTGGGCGTCCTCGGAGAACGAGTTCGGCGTTGTGGTCGGTTCGCTCATGAACCCCACACGTCTCGTCTTCTACACCAACGACGTGCGTCCATCCATTCACTCTCACGCGCGCGTCGTGTCGTTGGTTGTGCGTGCGGTTTCCTGATCGCAAGTGTGTGTGGACATGCGCAGGGCACTGTCCTGCACAAGGTGTTCCAGGAGCACGTCAAGGCGCTCGTCGCGCTCAAGAAGAAGACGGGAACCACGATCGTCCAGGCGAGGCGACTCTTCTAACAGGAACACGACGACCGACGACGATCACGACAGCGACGTGATGCTCGCGGAGACGCGCAGTGAGCAAGTGAGAGAGAGAGAGAGAGAAGGATGAAGAGGAAGGTGGTGGGAGGATTCCGTGTCGCGAAGAGGAAGGAAGCGAGGGCGGCGGAGAAGGAGGAGGGGCGGCGGCGGCGGCGGCGGCGGCGGAAAGGAACCACACGCGTGCACACAGCGTGTTGTGTGTGTGTTTGTATCTTGTCATTCTTATTCTATTACAACAATAACCCGTTTTCAGGTGATTAGCGTCCCTTCATGCAAGTACCCCCCGACCGCTGCCGCGCCACAGGTACATGCCACGTCCACTGCCCATGTCCTCTCTGACACGCACAAGAGGCTCCCCCGGCAGTAAAAATTGCACATCATAGTGTTGCATTGCAATAGCATTGCATTGGACGAACACACGGGGTCGTGTCTATCTCTGAACACAGCTGGGGCCCACACAGCAGACTGCGCGCGAAGGCGAGGCCGAAGGCGTGGTCGCCGTAGATGGGGAGCTCGAAGCAGACGGCGAAGGGGAGGCAGAGGACGACGGAGACGGCGAAGGCGAAGGGGGGCAAGGGGCGGCCAATGAGCTTCATAATCAGGACCCGGAAGGCCGTAGTTGACCTCAGCCATACTCCAGCGGCAGCCATGCACTCGGCGGGATTGGTGTTGGTGCATTGGATGGAAGATTGGTTCGAGTCGGCAGGGGAAGTTATCCTGCCGAATAGGTACCCTCTGTCTCCCGTATTGCCAGCGGCGAGGCAGAAGGCGAGCCGGTAAGAGACGAGCGGATCGAGTGTCACCGCGCTGGGGAACGATGCGTTCACGTTTTGGTAGCCTTGGCTGGCCGTCGTGGGGAGAAGGGCTGAGATGTCAACCGAAGCCACGACGGCGTTGTCGGCCTCGGCGTTGATGACGATGGCCGCAGCTTGGATCCCGGCAGTCCCTGCCGCAAAAACAGCGACGGCGTAGGAGAAGCTTGAGAGGGAGGACAGTCCAGTGACGCTGTTGGCCATACACACCCTATCAGTTGTGCCTGCGTTGGCGCTCCAAACTCCTGTGAAGAAGGTGCCGTATCCGGTGTAGTAGTCGACATGGTCATCAGTGGTGGTGGTGGTGGTGTTGGAGCACAACGGTATGTCGAACAGAGCTGAGACGCGAGGCACGATGGCGAGGAGGAGGCACAGGGCGGCCACCACCATGATGTTGATGATGATGAGGGAGGGAGAGCGGGCTCTTGCGGCCATTGTCTGTTGGCGGTGGTGGTGGGTGGTGCGTCCGTATGATCGCCTTTTTGTAGACATCACTGCCAAAGCGGGCTTCCGGTTGTTGTGATCGCTCCAAAAAGGAGAGGTATGCGGCCAATGTCAGACATGTTGACACCATACTCAGCATTCTAGGCGTGCCCGGTTTTGAAATTCCGCACTTGGACACCGTCATAGAGCCAAATTGGAGGACCCCTTCAACTGAACGTGAGCATGGCGGCGAGTAGCAGCAGCGGGGCGTCCCCCTCCAGCGTGTGGCGAGTTGCTGTAGTGGGTGCAGGAGGGGTGGGCGGCTACTTTGGCGGACGGCTGGCGCAGCTGTCGCAGCAGGAGGGCGAGGAGGAGCAGTGTCGGGTGCACTTTGTCGTCCGGGGCGAGACGCTGCAGGTCCTCCGGCACGACGGACTTCGCGTGGAGAGCCTCGGGGTCGACTTCCACGTACCCCCCGACCGCTGCCACGCCACGGGTACATGCCATATTCACTGCCCATGTCCTCTGCACACTGCACACTGCGCACTGACCTAACTCCTGCGCGCTGTGGCGTGCTGGCAGACGACTTGGCGTCGGTCGGACCGGTGGACTTGGTCATCATGGCCGTCAAGGTGTGGCAGCTGGACGAGGTCGCCCGCACCCTGCAGCCGCTCCTGCATAGCGACACCATCGTAGTAAGTTGGACTTAAGTGCTCGCTCCGGAGCTTGAAGCTTGCGTGGTGCATGGTCTCACACTGCACCGCTGTGTGGTGATGTCTCAGCTTCCGTTGCAGAACGGAGTGGAGGCGGCGGACATCCTGGCCCAGGTGGTGGGCAGGAAGCACGTCGTGGGTGGCTTCTGCAAGATCATCAGCTACATCGTCGCGCCTGGCCACATTCGTCACGCCGTATCTCATCCACACACGCACACGCAGCTTCATTAAGCTCTCGCTTTATGCTTGTAGCTGATCATCGTGGTGACGCAACACAGTCTGCAGAGCCGACGGTAGCGTTTGGTGAAGCGTGGCCCTCCACCGAGGACGACCCGGGTGTCCCGCCCAAGAGCATCAGCGACCGCGTTATGAAGCTCAGGGACCTGTTCGAGAGGGCGCTCATCAAGGTGGAGCTCTTTGATGACATCCGCGTCGGCATCTGGCACAAGTTCATGCTCATCTGTGCCGTGAGCGGTCTGGGCGCCATCACACGCGCTCCTCTTGGCGGTAACTCATCATCCACCATCACCTCTGTATGTGTGTGTGTGTGCGCGCGCGTGCGTGAGCGTGACGGCTGACCGCTGCTTGATGCCGCGCTCGGCCTGCCGTTTTTCTGCTGCGCCCAAGCATTCCTCGGCGTCGAGGAATCGCGCGACCTGTTCAGACAGGTGCTGTTCGAGGTGGCCAAGCTGGCGCAGGCGCAGGGGATCGGGCTGACCGACGAGGCGGCCGAGAAGCTCTACGCCTACTTCCTCGGGCGCGCTGAGTCTGACTACAACGCCACGTCGTCCATGCAGCGGTACCAGCCCTGGCGCTGCGTGCGTGTGCGTGTGCGTGTGAATTCTAGACTCACCGCGATAATCAGGGACATCATGCGGGGCCTGCCATCGGAACTCGAGTGGCAGGTGGGCGCGGTGGCGCGCAAGGCCAAGGCCCTGGGCGTGCCCACCCCCGCGTGCTCGCTCATCTACGCCGCGCTGCTGCCGCAGGAGCGCAAGGCCCGAGGCACACTGCCCTTTGGCGCCATCTAAACTCGCCCAGCATGTTTTCTGTCGACTTGTTAGAAACAAGAATAAAGACGAAATATTCCACGACCCCTTGTTGGCTGAAGCCCGACAGTTCAGTTCTTGTTTGGAGGGGGGACCCATCTGTAGTTACACACAACCCAACAAGCTTCCTTTCCTTGGGCCACACAACACAACACAGCACAGCACAGCCCAGCCAGCAGCAGCAACAACAGCAGGACAATGGAACAACAACAGCAACCACGGTAAACTTTTTATGACTTAATTTGTTCCTTTTTATTTTAGTTCCTTTTTATAATTAAAAAAAAAATCGCCCCCACCCTCTTGAGCACAACACTGAAAATGAAAAATGAATGAATAAATTCATATTTTTAAAAATATTAGATCGTTTTCTGCGGCAAGGCCTGAAGAGGGGGGCAGGGGGAGAGGACGCGGAAGAGGAGGCAGCGACAGACCTCAGTTCCACCACCACGGGGGAGAAGAGCGGTCCCACCACAACCATCACGGGGGAGGAGCGCCTCAGTCGCAGCGACATGACGGCGACGCGCCCCGAGAGCGAGGCGGCAGAGGCGGCCACCACGGCGGCGGCGATGGAGATCGTCGTGGCGGGTACGGCGGTCACCACCAAGCTGGTAACACTACCCGCGCCTACGGACACCATCACGGCGGCGGCGGCGGTGACGGAGACCGCCGTGGCGAACGCGGCCACGGACACCATCACCACGCCGGCGGCGATGGAGATCGCTTTGGGCACGGTCACCACCACCACCCGCATCCAGCTGATGACGCTCCCCGCGGCCACGGGCACCACCAGCACGCCGGCCGCGACCGCGGCCGCGGCGGCGGTCCTGATCTCCGCGACAGCCAGCAGGGCCATCACGGGCATGGCGCGAGTCCAGCGAGACAACTGGAAGGCCATCGGGCGGCCCATCACACGGCCGAGGCCGGCGACCGCGGACGCCGCCACTACCACGACGAGCGCGAACCGGGCGCAGACGCGCGAGGCGGCGCGGAGAGGGACGCGAGACCGACGGTGCTGGTGCTCGGCGCGGGCGCCATGGGCAAATCCATCGCCGGCGAGCTGGCGCGGCGCGGCTGCGTGGTGTACGTCTACGATCGCGACCCGCAGTTGGCGCAGAGCGTGCCGGACGCCGCGCGCAAGGGCTTCTTGGAGGCAGGCAGCGAACGTGGTCTCACAGCGCTATTCAGCAAGGTCTCTCTCCCCCCTGCGTGCGTGCGTGCGTGCGTGCGTGCGTGCGTGCGTGCGTGCGTGCACCAGAACTAACTCTGGAGTTGTTGTGTTTGGGTCGGCCGAGCAGAAGGACGACGAGCCGCTCATGTCGCACGCGGATCTCACGCACTCAGTCAGCCGAATCCATCCCTGCACGCACGCCGATCTGGACGCATTCGTTCGGTCGCTTCCGCCTATCCAGTTCGTTTTCGAGGTACGTGCCCACGTCGTGCTCACACACGACGCATCAACTCAATGCGCATGCCCTTCCTCTGCTCTTCGTGCAGGTCATCATCGAGGACTTGAGGGTGAAGCAGGGCGTGATGCAGCAGCTCGATCGCCTGTTCGCCACGCAGCCCGATGTCGTCTTCTGCAGCAACACGATCAACTTCAGCATCGACGCCATCACCGCGACGATGGAGCACCACCGGGGGAGAGTGGTCGGCGTGCGCTTCCTCCACCCGGTCTACTACATCCCGCTCGTCGAGGTCTCGCTGGGACGCGACTTCTCGAGCACGCGCGCGTTCCTCAACGTGTGGCACGCGCTCAAGCGGCTGGGCTACGCGCCGTTCCTCTTCCATCACGCGCCGGACGCCATCCGAATGAAGCTCGATGCCGACCGCGTCCAGAGTTTCCTCTCCAGTGACGTCTCCTCCACACTCCGCCCTCGCCCACTGCCGCCACCGCTGTTGCTGACTCTCTCCTCTTCTTCTCGTTGTAGGCCACAAGTTTGCGTTCCAGCAGAACATGTCGAGGAACAGGGAGGCGCCTGAGGCGCCCGAGAAGCAGGCGTGTCGCTTCGGCGCTCGATGCGCGTTCATCAACGACAAGCTGCACCGCCGGATCTTCACGCACAGCGAAATGCCGCTCATTCCCTGCAGGTACGCGGTGGACGTGGCCTACGCACGCACGCACGCACACTGTGCAACACATTCGCTCATCAGACACACCAACCTCAGGTTCGGCGGTCTGTGCTCCAAGATGGATGACGAGCACCGCCAACGGAACGAGCACCCGCCGGCATGCACCTACGGCACATGCACGAGGCTTCACAACTACGCACACCGCGTCCAGTTCACACATCCGCCCGTCGTACGTCGACCTCGCCCTCGCCCTCGTGTGCGTGCATGCGTGCGTGCGTGTGGTACGCTAACAGGTCACCGCACCATCAAACGCGCAATCGTGACAGGCCTGTCGCTTTGGCGGCCATTGCCGCGACGTGTTCGACGCCGATCACAAGCTGCTGTTCCAACACCCGACGCGCGTGCCGCACACGGGCGGCCACAACAGGCAGGCCAACACGGCGGTCGGCGGACACGGCGCGCCCGCCGTCCAGGCGCATCCGCAGCCACAACAGCCGGAGCCGCTCCACACCCATGGCGGGGGCCACGTTCCAGCAGAGGACGAGGCAGAGCCCGTTGTGGATGCCATGGAGGAGGAGCAGGTGCAAGCCGAGGACGAAGATGACGCCGGCAACGAATGCATCATCTGTTTCGACGCTGCCAAGGACTCGCTGCTCTATCCCTGCGGACACGTTGCGCTCTGCCAGCCCTGGTACATACACCCTCACGCCCTTCAATGCTTCCTCTCCCAGTACGCGCGCGACAGCGACTCGTTTGCTCACCACACGCGCACGCACCATCGCACACGCACACAGTGGCAAGAGGGTCAAGGACGAGGGAGGACGCTGCCCGATCTGTCGCTCGGCCATCGAGGGCGTCGTCAAGATGTTCTTTGCCTGAGGACGATCGTCAGGCTCGTCAACACGCAGCTGCGATTTTATGTACAATTTAATAAATTTATGAACGAATTTGTCCTAATGCGAGCAAAATGGTCGAGGAATGCGCGGTATTTGCGATAAATTAATTTTCTCTGTATTACCTGAGGTTGTTCTCCGGAGGCCGTGAACTCGCGCCATCTCTTGTGTCGAGCTGAAGGCGGAGAGGCGAGAGAAGAGAGGAAACATGGCGGACCAGACGAAGCTTTGCGTGACGGCTCAGGCTCCGGTGAACATCGCGGTGATCAAGTACTGGGGCAAGACCGATGAGAAGCTCATCCTGCCGCTCAACTCGTCGCTCTCGACCACCCTCAGCATGACCGACCTCTGCACCACCACCACCGTCATGGCCAGCAAGGAGTACGCCGCCCACTCCACCATCTCCGATTTTCATTTGTGAACCTAATTTTTTAATTAATTGTATTAATTCTCAATCTCGCCCCAGTGGGAACTAAATTTTCTGAATTAATTTTTATTTCTTGCTCTGCACCACATTGTACCATCAAAAAATATTTATTGCCATGTAATGCTCTTTATTAAACAATAATCAAATATTTTTTGTTGCGATTTATTTTCGTCACATAATGATTTTAATAAGGAGGCTCCACCCTTTTTTTTTCTTCTTGCCAGGTTCAAGGAGGACCGGCTGTGGCTGAACGGGAAGGAGGAGAGCGTGTCGTCGGGCCGCATGCAGAACTGCATCGGGCAGCTGGTGGCCCGCAGCGGTCTGCTCGAGCGGCTGGGCGAGAACGTGGAGGAGGGCAAGCGCCAGTACCACTTCCACATCGTCTCCGTCAACAACTTCCCCACCGCCGCCGGTCTGGCCTCGTCCGCGTCGGGCTTTGCCTGCCTCAGTGCGTTCCCCTCAGCCAGCGATCTCTCTCGCTCGCCGTGCACGTCTTCAGCTTCTCACGGCTTGCATTGCGATCTGTCACGCAGCCTACACGCTCGGCACGCTGCTCGAGGTTGAGGGCGACCTCTCTGCCATCGCTCGCCTCGGCTCGGGCAGGTAAGCCACACGCACTTGATCTGCCTCAATCAAGGCTGATTGCTGACGCGCCGACATGTCCGTGTCATCAGTGCTTGCCGCAGCATCTACGGCGGCTTCGTGAAGTGGGTCAAGGGCGAGAAGGCCGACGGCACCGACTCCATCGCCGTGCAGGTACGCAGGCGCATGCGCGCGCGCTCTCTCTCTCTCTCTCGGATCGCCTGACGTCTCGTCTGCTGCTTGGCCCAAAAGGTTGCACCGGAGAGCCACTGGCCGGAGCTGCAGATCCTGGTGTGCGTCGTGAGCGCCAAGCACAAGGAGACGCCCTCGACTTCGGGCATGCAGAGTACGTCGGCCTTCGCTACACACGAACGCTGTGCCTGCATGTCCTGAATCTCGCCTGTCTCACTGTTGCGTCGTTGCGTCGTGATCGTGATCATCAGCCTCGACTGAGACCAGCCCGTTCCTCACCGTACGTCCATTCCCTCCCGCGGCGACGGCAGTGAGGGCGAGGGCGAGTTGCACTCACCTCTTGTTCCGCTCGTCGTTTTCGTTGTCGTGATCCTGCAGTACCGCGCGGCGCACATCGTCGAGGAGCGCATGAAGGAGATGGAGGAGGCCATCGGCAAGCGCGACTTCCAGCGCTTTGGCGAGCTCACCATGCGGGTACGTACCAGCTAGCCCCAAGCCATACTGCCGCCACCACCACCGCTGCAGCGAACGCGTTCGACTTGGCTGACCCCACTGACTGCGTTGCAGGACAGCAACTCGTTCCACTCGACCTGCCTCGACACCTACCCGCCCATCTTCTACCTCAACGACACCTCCAAGACCATCATCAACCTCATCACGTACAACCACATCACCTCCAGACCAAGGCACTGCACGCACGCAATGCTGGACCACTCATACGCGTACGTGTCGTGCGTGTTCAGGTACGTGAACAAGCACTACGGTAAGATCAAGATCGCGTACACGTTCGACGCCGGCCCCAACGCCGTGCTCTACGCGCTCAAGGAGGACACTCCCCTCCTGCTCCATCTCATCACGCGCTACTTCCCTCCCGCCTCCGACCTCGCCAAGTACGCCTTCCACTCGTCCTCTGCGCGCAGTCGGTGTGTCGTGTGCGTGCGTGCGCATGCGGACGCTTACGTGCGCGCGTGTGGCGTCATGACGTTAGGTTCGTGGAGGGAAGCGGACCGAAGGAGTGCGGCGTCGAGTCGATCGAGTCGCTCGGTGCGCAGTTGCTGGCCAAGGACGCCTCGGTCCAGGCTCTCCTCCAGGAGCTCGATGCCAAGTTCACGCCGCAGCCGGCTTCCATCCAGCGCGTGATCCACACCACCGTACGCCTCTCCCCCTCTCTCACACACCACACACACCACTAGGCTAACCACACACCTCCACCTTACTCTCTTTCACACCCAACAGGTGGGCCAGGGCCCTCATGTCGTCACTGATGAAGCCCTCTGCCTGATTGACACTGCCACTGGTCTCCCCAAGGCCTAAGCCCTGTGCACACTGCCTGAGAAAACAAACTTTTTAATTTATTTTTATTTATTTGACATAAAAAGCACTCCTGCCAATGTCTCAGTCTGCCATGGTGATATTTTTTAAATTATTTTTTGCTCCTCATCACCAGAAAATGCAATCCTTGTTTTGTTTCAAAAAATAAATTTAAATTATGCTTTCTATTAACCCTTTTCTGTTTATTTTATTAATGGCAAAATACTTAATAAGATGCAAAAATTCCAGGAATTTTGTGTTTGGCGCCATATTGGACCAAGGGGGAACACAACGCGGTGTGGCAAAAGCGAAATCACGAAAACTTGAATGGGACGAGAATGAAGAGAGATCGCAAGGGCGAGGAAGCAGGAAACCAAGGGGGAGGGCAGCGGGGCGTCGCTGTGCAGCAAGGGCGAGGGCAGGAGGATGGACAACGGCGGTTTCCGTTTCCGTTCCCGCCGTACGACATCCAGAAGCGATTCATGAACGAGATGTACGCCGTGCTCGACGCGGGCGGCCTGGGCATCTTCGAGAGCCCGACCGGCACGGTACCACCCCCTCCTCACACACGCATAGCGTCTGCCGTGCGCTCTAACCTGACCTCGTCGGCGTGCGTGGCCGCACCGCCTCTCACGCAGGGCAAGTCGTTGAGCATCATCTGCAGCGCCCTGCAGTGGCTCCGGGACAACGAGAACAACCTCGAGCTCGAGCTCAACGACAGCGCCAAGCCGACGCCAACGACGCCTGCAGCTGTCGGCAAAGCCACCGGTGGTGGCAGCGACAAGATGGCGGAAGCATCAGGTCAGTTCGCATGCATTGCGTGCGTGCGTGTGTCTATGCGTGCGTGTGTGTCTGCGCGTGCGTATCTGTGCGTATCTGTGCGTGCGTGCGTGGCTGGGCGGGCGATGTGCGCAACGACTGAACGAGCTTGTCGTGGCGTGGAGCGGACAGCTGCTTCCGGGGCGGCTGCTCCTGCGCCTGAGGTGGACTGGATCACTGCAGCCTACCAGAAGATGCAGGAGAAGAAGCGGTACGTGATTGCACACCACGCACGCACAGGCACACATACGCAAGTGCACTGATCGCTTGCGTGTGTGTGCTCTGTGTTTGCGTGCACGCACAGCGCGCTCGAGCTGGAAGAGCAGAAGGAGAAGCGTCTGAAGCAGCAAAAGCGGCTCGAGAAGCTGCAGGAGGCCGACCCCGATCACATCAGTGCGTCGCCACCACAAGACCTCAGCTCTGTCACTCACCGAATGCCTAACCGCCTGTGGTGCGTGGTGCGTGCGGATCAGGTAAGAAGCGGAAGGTGGCGTGGCTGGGCGGCAAGGGCGCAGGCGGGAAGGCTCAGCAGCAGCAGAAGCCCGATCTGTCGTTCATCGACGAGATGATCAGACGGAGCGAGGAGAAGGAGAAGCGCAAGCAGGAGGCGGGCGGCGACGGCGCCGAAGAAGACAACGAACCGCACAGCGACGACGAGTTCTGTCTGGCCGACTACGAGAGCGAGGACGAAGACGGACACGAGCGCCCGCACCACGACAAGGACGCTGCCAAGCAGAAGAACAAGAAGCGCGACATGCTCGCGGGATTGTACCTCGACTCGCAAGAGGACGACGCCGAGGGCGAAGGCGAAGAGGAGCTGCAGGTTCGCAAGGTACGTAGATCGCAGTGTGCACACTCTGCTTGGCCATCAGACGCTGCAATGCTCATCACCTTCGTCGCGCGGCGCGGTGCAGCTCTACTACTGCAGTCGAACACACTCGCAGCTGCGGCAGTTCGTGGGCGAGGTACGTCACGCTCACGCTCAGTTCACGCGAGGGCCGCGTGTGACAATACCTGAACGTGTGCACACTCACGCGTACCCGCCGCGAACGTCAGGTCAAGCGAACCGAGTTCGCAGATCGCATGCGAGTGGTGACCTTGGGCTCGCGCAAGAACCTGTGCGTCAACGCGCAAGTCAAGGTATGCGACGACTCCACACTGCGCGCCTTACGCCAAGAGCGTGTAAGCCCTAACTCCTATGTCCGTCTGGTGCTGCAGAAACTGTCAAGCGTGGGCGCGATCAACGATCGATGCCTCGACATGCAGAAACAGAAGACGCTCGTGACCGGTGCGAGCATCATCCGCCCGATGATCACGTTACGCTGTGTGCTGACCTCCAGCTCTCTCGTCGCTCGCACACGACGCAGAGGAGGAGAACGTGTTTGGCAAGGCACACAAGTCGGTCGTGCTCTCCAAGTGCGAGTGGTACGAGCAGAGCTCGCAGAAGCTCTATCGAGACCACGTATTGGTACGCGCAGGCGATCGCACGACACTGCGCTCTCTCACACGCGACAGCTCACGCCCTCTCTCTCTCTCTCACTTCCGCTCTCTCTCGCTAGCTCAAGGTGAGAGACATCGAGGAGCTGGTGCAGCTGGGTGAGAAGCAGAGGGCGTGTCCGTACTACGGCACCCGCGCCGCTGTGCCCTCGGTTGAGGTGGTGGCGCTTCCGTACAACATGCTCCTGCACAAGGCCACGCGCGAGTCTCTCGGCGTCGACCTCAAGGTGCGCACAACGCCCGCGCTGCGGTTGCGGGTGGAGGCTTGTGGGCAAGTGCGTTTGGCTCACGCGACGGACACGACACAGGGCAACATCGTGGTGGTGGACGAGGCGCACAATCTCGTGGACGCCATCAACGAGATGTACTCCACGCAGCTCACCCTACGCCAGGTACCCTCACCTCCAAGCGCTTACGTTCATGCGTGCATTCCTCACTCGCAATCGCGTGTGTCGTGTGTGTGGCGTGTGCAGTTGAGTCAGGCAGAGTCGCAGCTGGATCAGTATCGAGCGCGGTATCAGAACAGGCTCAAGGCCAAGAACCTGAGCTACATCCGCCAGATCCTGGCGATCGTGCGCGCCTTGATCAAGACGTTACAGAATCCGCACGCGTGGCCGCCCGCATCGGCCGCCGCCGGCGCTTCTGCGACTGCGTCCTCGCTCGCGCTGCCCGCCTTCACGCACCACGCCACCCAGGAGTGCGAGGAGAAGACGCAGATCAGCACCAGCAACGACTTCCTCTTCGCTACCAAGATCGACAACATGAACCTCTTCAAGATCGAGAAGTACATCCAGCGCTCAGAGATCGTCAAGAAGGTAAAGCCGCTCACCACCTGCCTTGCGTGCGCGCGCGCGCGCGCAATCTAACACAACCGCTGTGGTGTGCGCACAGCTGAACGGCTTCGTGGAGAAGTACGAGTCGTCCGTGGTGCAGGTGCATGTCTCCGATGATGGTACGTACGCGCCACACGCTCTCTCTCACTCTGCTTGCTCCGCGGGGTTGCTGATCGTTGGAGAAGGCGAGGAGATCGAAGTCGAAGGACGCTCGCGTCCGGCCATGGGCGCCGTGGAGGCGTTCCTGCTCTCGCTCACCAACGCCGACGCCGACGGCCGCCTGCTGCTCTCGCACAACCCCCGTACGTAGCTGCGCATTCCCCGTTCTTCGCTTCGCCTTGTGAGACCGCGGCCACAGCCAACCGAACGTTAACGCGTCTTGCAGGCAAGGTGGGCGATTCCAGCCTCAAGTTCATCCTCCTCAACCCGGCCAAGCACTTCCGGGAGGTGGTAGCCGAAGCCCGAGCGGTCGTGCTGGCCGGCGGTACCATGCACCCAGTACCGTCCCCTCCTCTCGCTGCTCTCTTCCATCGGACCTAAAGGCCTGCTGCGACATTCATCATCGGCGCCGCGCGCACAGATCCCGGATCTGGTGTTCCAGCTGTTTGGACCCGAAGCCGAGGTGCCTGAGCCCATCAAGCCCAAGCTGGAGGGCCTGCGATCCTTCTCCTGCGGTACCACCATCATCATCATCGCGTGTGCGGCTCATGCTTGGCGATTGACGATTGCCACCGATCACCAACCAGGGCACGTCATCTCGAGCCAGAGCCTGCTCACCCTGTGCGTGGGGAGCGGTCCCTCCGAGGTGCCGTTTGACTTTGCCTGGCAGAACCGATCCTCCACGTCCATGGTGCGCTCCATCGTCACCCAAACGCGCTAGCTAACTTGAATCCTCTGACGGATCTTGCTCGCTCGCTCGCTCTTGCTTGGTCAGATCGAGGAGCTGGGCAGGCTGGTGTTCAACATGTGCAACATCGTTCCTGATGGCGTGGTCATGTTCTTTCCCTCGTACCACTACGAGCAGCAGGTTCAACACGCCACCCTCTGTTGCGTGCGTGCTGAGCTGTGTGCTCAACAACGGTTGTGCGCTCGCAATGCAGGTGATCTCGGCCTGGGAGGCGTCGGGCATGCTGGCAAAGATCAACGCCAAGAAGAAGGTCCTGCGCGAGCCCAGGTCAGCCTCGCTGATCGCGCAGGTGCTCGAAGAGTACAAGGACGCCATCGATTCCAACTACACTCCCACAGCCACCGCCGCTGGACCCACGCCAAACGTACATGCCACACACACACGCGCGTCTCTTCACCTGACCGCGAGTGCGCACTCACTATCTAAACGCACACGGCCTTGCGATCATCAGATGGCGTCCCGCCAGCGCGGCGCGATCCTCAGTGCGGTGGTGGGCGGCAAGATGTCTGAGGGCATCAACTTCTCCGACGGTCTGGGCCGCTGCGTGATCATGGTCGGCCTGCCCTATCCCAACCCGCGCGACCCAGTCCTGGTCGAGAAGATGAAGTACATCAGCGCCAAGGCTGCAGCGTGCTCCACGTCGCCTTCGTCTTCGTCGCCGCGGCGCGGAGTGACGACGTCCGCGCCGGTCATGTCGGCGCGACAGTACTATGAGAACGCGTGCATGCGCGCGGTCAACCAGTCGATCGGCCGATCGATCCGTCACGCAGGCGACTACGCCACCATCCTCCTGGTGGACCACCGCTACATGCGACCCGAGATTACTAACAAGCTGCCTCGCTGGATCGCCGACACCATGCCACGGTATCACTGCAGTCTGTCTTCACACGCACGCACACACGACGCTCACGCTCACACTCACGCTCACGCGCACAGGAACGGCACGATGGATGCTCGCAAGGCCTTCACCTTCGGTCAGGCGTTCGGACACACGCGACACTTCTTCCAGGACAAGAGGGAGCGTCAGACGGCCATCGAGGACGACCGCCGCGCAGCCCGCGAGCGACCGCGCCCATGACACAACACCAACCGGCTGGTACAGGATCACAGCAGAGTCTTCATTCGTTGGTGGCGACAGAGGAGAGCTTGGAGAAGTCGGCGGTCTCGGCAAAGGGTTGCGTCACGCCCATGGACTTAAGCACCGGCGTCAGCTCCACGTCGGTCTCCACCTTGAATCGCGGCAGCTTGAGCAGCACCTGCTTCCCGCTCAGCTCGTCAAACTGCGGCTTGATGCCGGCCAGGCTGGCGCGCGCGGCGACGAGGCCCTCGGCCGAGTTGACGTGAGGCAGCAGCACGAGCATACGGACGGGCGAGTCCTTGTAGGCCAGGCCCACCATGCGGTGGCTCTCGAACTCGCCGTAGTGTACGTTGACGAGGGGATTGGTCATCATCTGCACGTCGACCGAGCCTGCTCCGCCCAGCAGGTGGAAGGGCTGAGTCACTGTCTTGTCCGTCTTGAACTTGTAGACCCACTGGGCCTTGAAGTGGACAGCCGTCGTGATGACGAGCCTGGTCAGCGCTGTGATCGCACTGTTCATCACGCACGCACACACACGCAACGAAACACAATCGGTGTCCATGCTGACTGGCGGGAGGGACAGACACTGTCGCTTCATGTGAATGAGCCTCACGTACGTCTGTGAAAGGAGGTGAGGGATCTTGTTGTGCGTCTTCTCGGACACCCAGTCGTTGATGATCGAGCGAGCCGCGTCGGTTTGGCCAAAATCGACGTTCTGTGCGTGGGCCTCGAGAGCGGCTGCGCGGCCGACAAACGAGGGCTCCAGTGGCAGCGCGTGATGCACCCAGAGGGCGGTGGCCAGCGCCAGGTTGTCCTGTCCAGGGCCTACGACCTGCACGCACGTAACCAAACACATGTGAGTGAGAGACGCAGGCTGGGATAGCTCCGGCGTGCACCGTCGGAGACATACGGATTTGGCCAGCTCGGCCATCTCTTCGTGTGCGTTGGCGCACGAGGTCTCGGCGGTGAAGCCCATGGCGGCCTGCAGTTGGGCTGCGGTCTCCTCGGCAGCGCCCTCGAGCGCAACGGCGAGGGCAAGCTGGAGGCTCAGCGGCGAGAGCAGCACGTTGGAGTTGAGTTCCTTCTCCAACACCTTGGAGAGCAGGGAGGTCATCATCGAGATGCTTGCTTCAGCGGCCATGGCTTGTTGCTTGTTGTTGTCTTATTCGTCGTAAGAGTTGGTTTAGTGATGCTCGCTCCGTTTTGGCTTTTATCGCTCCGGCTCATAACACACTTGCCCGACACTGAAGTGGCGTGAAGCCCGAACGAGTGAGTGCGTGTTCAGCCAACGGGCAAAGTTGTGGTGTGAGAGTGCATTTGTGTGAGGCGGTGATGAGTGCAGATTACAAACTGTTGTCCAAAACTGTGAACGCGCTGCTAGTCAAGTTGGCGCTGGGCGATGTGTCGCCACACGAAGCGGCCGACGGCCTGTATCGAGCGCTCGATCTCGCGGTGGGCCGACGGATCGTGGAAGACCTGGTAGGCGTGGTTCATGTGCTCGCCCACGTCGAGCTCGACCTCGAGCCCGGCCTCGACGCACTTGTCGTGGAGGGCGCGGATGTCGGCCAGCAGCGGCTCCTCGCCGCCCGCCGTCAGCATCACCGGCGGCAGGCCGTGCATGTCGCCGTACAGCGGCGAGATGTAGGGCGACAGCACATCGGGCCGCGTCTCCTCAGTGCCTTGCTTCAGCGTCGTCGCCTTGGCGTTGGCCTTTGACTTCTTGCCGGTCGCGGCGGCGGCGTCGTCGTCGTTGCCGAGGTAGGCGTTGATGAAGCGGCGGGCGAGACCGGACTGGGAGCGGTAGCTGGCCGTCTGGGCGTAGGACTCTGGCTGCATCACGCTGCTGGAATCGCTCAGGTCGACCCACGGCGACATCAGGAACGCGCACAGCGGGAACGCCGGCGGCGTCTTGCGCGAGGGCAGGGCAAAGGGTAGCTTGGTATTCCCCTTGGCCTTGCTCTCCGTCTCTGTCTGCTCGCCGTTGGCTTGCTCCTGCTCGTCGTCGTCCTCTTCATCGGCCTCCGTCTCAGTGTTGTCCTTGTCCTCGTCGTTGGTCGCAGCAGCAGCCGCAGCCGCAGCGGCGTCATCGCGCATCTGTCGGATGAGGAAGAGGAGCGCCAGGACGAGACAGCCGCCCGCCGAATCGCCAGCGAGGACGACCTTCTCCGGCGGCACGTTTCCTCCGTTCTCATCGATCAGCCTGTTGCGATCCACATCGGTTAGGTCATGCTCACCATCGTGCGTGTGCGTGTGTGTGTGCGTGTGCGTGTGCGTGTGCGTGTGCGTGTGCGTGTGCGTGTGCGTTGATGATGCGCACCAGAGATAGGCGTGGAGACACTCCTGGAGGGCGGTGGGGAAGCGGACATTCGGGCTCAGCGAGTAGTCGACGGCCAGGAAACGAAGCCCTTTCATCTCCCGACTGAAGTGCCACAGGCAGCGGCGGTAGGTCGTCGCCGACCCGACGCAGAACCCGCCGCCGTGCAGGTACATCACCGTCGCCGCCGGTTCGTCGTCATTGTAGTCATTGTCGTCGTCAGCTTGGGCGTGGTTCACAAACTGGTTGTCCCGCCCGAGGTTGTCGTTTTCGCTCTTGATGCGACGCGTCGAAAGCTTGGTGCGCCCCGACGTCGTGGCTTGGCCCACGGCTTGGTCGTTGTCGTCGCGGTCGTCACTGTTGTCGTGCACGGGGCGGGGCGGTTTCAAAGTCGTGGTCGTGGTTGTCGAAGATTTCGAGAGATTTTGGAGCTCCACCTCGCCATCATCTTGCGATAGGCGTTTGGAACGGTAGGCGACCCTGGTCCCTCGCGAGCCCCCCTCTGATTTCGAGAGATTTCGATCGATCAACTTGATGTTTGACGAGGAAGACGATGAAGATGAAGTTGACGAGGCAGAAGATAAAGATTTTCGTCGGTGGGCGGTGATGGGGCTGTGGTACTGGACCATGTCGGCCCGTATGCCGCCGCAGTAGACCGTGCGGACCGAACTCGAGTCGGTCGGCGGGCCGGCCGCAAAGTCGGCCGAGAGCTGGCACAGGTCGGTGAGGCTGAAGCGGTGGTGGTTGCGCAGCAGCGCCTGGCCCATCTCGTGCTGCACCTCGAAGCCGACCGACCACGAGGCGTAGGCCGCGCCCTTCCACACCCGACGCGTCAGCGCCAGCGGCACGGCCATGCCCATGGACGACCCCAGCCGCAGCAGCTTGGTCTTGCTGACCTTCCTCGCGGCGTTGGCCGCCGCCGTCGCGTTGGCCGTGCCCGCCGTCGTGGGGAACGAGGCCGACGAGTTCAAAGACGGCTGAGGAGGAGCAGAGGAGGCGGAGGTGCTGAACACCTCGAGCGGCACGCTGTCCATGTTGTTGGGTCCTAATTGAAGCGAAGACGGCGCCGGAGAAGAAAAGAACGAAAACGACGGCGCAATAGAAAGAGCGAACGAGCGTTTGTCGCCGGTAGCGCCGGCGTCGGTGGTGGCGGAGAAGAAGAGGAAAGAGAGCGGCGACGAGGAAGTGAAGGAGAGGAGCGCCGAAAGGGAGGCGAAGCGAGTGTAGCAGAGGTAGGAGGAGAAGACAAACGAGACGCCCAGAAGGAGTGACGGCAGCTGCACGTTCACCAGCTCAAAGAGCAGTGTCAACATCCGGCAACGGTACGGCCTCTACTGCTGTTGTCGTTGTGTGTGTATGTGTCGTGTGTTGCGTGCGTTGAGTGCAGTGCAGTACGAGAGCCTTGAGTGAAATCGATCGAGTGTGAGGAGTGAGAAAAAAGTTGGGGGGCATAAAAAGGAGGGCCCACAGTGTGGCACAAGAAGGCGAAGAAGAGGAGAGAATGGACCACGCACAGACACGAGGCCAGCAGGAGCAATATCGGCCGATTGAGCAAACAGGGCTGATTGGTTTGCGGGGCGTATTGGCTTTGGTTTACGCGAAGTTTTCGTTCTCCAATCCGGCGCTTTGCTCGGAGCCCGAACTATCTCTCGAAATATCCACCTGGTGGGAGATTGCATCTTCCCTTAACCATGCCCATACACAGCCTCTTCCCTGTTCTTGCCTTGCCCTAAAAACAGGAAGCAAGGTCTCAGCAGGGATGGCTATCACTGCATGGCCTCAGTGGTGAGTTCATTCTTATGTGGGCTTCTTGCTGGTGCTCAGTCTGAACATGAAGATGGCATGTAATTTATGTGCAAACTGGGGCCTGTGGTTGTTTGTTTGATTGTTATGTGTATGTACAGGTTAGTGTCCAGCCCTGGAGGATGGAGAGGGAGAGGGAGAGGGAGAGAGGAGCTAGTCAGCCTGGGCGCCGCCCTCAATGATGTAGCCTCGCCCTCCACTGACAGCGGCGGCGGAATCTTGGAGGTCCTTGTAGGTGAGGTCGTCGTCGACTTCCCCGACGGTGTGGTAGACATAGCCGTGCTCCTCCTCGATCACCTCCTGGGCGTCCTCGGGTCGCACGAACGAGAACTCGGACCAGTGGATCGCCAGATCCCAGAACGACGTCGCCACGAAGAACGACACCACGATCACCACCTTGCCTGTGTCGCCCGTCGTGTAGTGTCGTGTGTGAGTGCGTGGAAGGCGGACGAGGAGGAGGAGGGGGGAGAGGTACCGGCGGCGGAGGAGCTCTCGTAGGCGTTGTTGGCGTAGAAGGCGTAGAGCAGGAAGGCGTACAGATTGTACACGATCATCGCCATCTGACAGAATCGACCTGCAATGCACGCGCCATCGTCATCGTCATCAGCGCCCGCATCTGTTGAATGGTCTGCGCGTTGCGTTGCGTTGCGTTGTGTACCAAGGCGAGTCCAGTTGCTGCTGATCTTCTTGACGTCCATGAGCCAGATCATGAAGAACGTCTGCATGATGTGCGTGAAGAGCAGCAGTAGCAACGTGATCACGGCCATCGCGTTCTCGGCCTTCAGCAGCGCCACACGCGTTAGCGACGAAGACACGACAGCGACACCGAGCTGCAAGGCAGGCAGGCAGGCGACGTACCTGAGTGCAGATGAAGACGATGAAGATGACGGACGTGACCGACGATGTGATGCCCAGCAGAACGCGATCGAACGTGATCACCACCCTGCATCACAACAACGACATCCCCCGAGTGACGCGCCAGCGGCCAGGTGAGCGCGCCATCGTTCAGTGTCACGCCGCGCTGGAGTGAGAGAGAGAGAGGGAGAGAGAGTGAGCGGACCAGTGGGCGGCGAGCTCGCGGTAGATGGCGTTGTCATCCGGGGCCCAGTGCCACAGGGCAAAGATCATGTAGAAGAACACGCTGCCCACGAGCACCGAGAGGAGGGCAAAGAGATAGCGCCCCGTCGTGGGCAAGAACGCGATGGCGAGCATCATGAGGGCCGCCACGATGAACAGCAGCAGGCCCTCGCCCGGGAAGCACACCCGCTCGCCTCGCTTGTGTGCGTCTGCGCGCATGCGCGTGGCCACCAACGTCAGTGCGTGCGTGGAGTGCGTGGCGTGTGTGGGCGCGAGGAGCGTACGAGGTTCAAAGTTGAACTTGAGCCAGTGGCGGGCGATGTTGCGATGGAACTCGACCACCAACGGCAGCACGAGCGTGGAGATGGGCACGATCTCGGGCAGCTTCTTCTCCACGCGGTGCGCATAGCCGTACGCCGAGCCTGCACTCACAGTTAAGCGAGTGCTCGTGCATTCATGCACCACACACACACACACACACACACAATACACGCTCACGCAGTGATGTACCGACGACGTCGACGATGGCCAGGGCGCTGTAGATGCACACGATCGACATCACCAGCAGATCGCACACGCGCGAGTTCATGCGCATGTCCTCCTTGGCTTGCCTGAATCAGCGCCAGTGAGTGAGTCTCGCCAGCCGACTGGCTGCGATGATGGCGGTGCGCACGTACCGCTGGCGGATCATGAGGAAGACGAACTCGAACAGGGCGCAGATGATGCTGAGGACGTGGAAGGCGCCAAACAGGGCGCGGTCCTCCTGCTTGACGAGGAAGGAAACCGAGTCGACGGCGACGAGGGCCACCAGCGAGAGAAGCAGGAGCACGCTCGGCATCGACGCCAGGCGTCGCACGATGGCCTTGCACCCGCGGCTCCGCCACTCGCTGAAGAACGCCCACAGCGGCACCAGACCTAGTGTGCCACACAGCCGATGGTCAGTCACGCACACGCACATGCACACGCACACGCACACGAGAGGCATGCGGGGATGGACGAGCGTACTGAGGATGACGTAGACGTAGAGGAAGACGGCGAGAACGAGTCGAGTGATGAGCCACGCCTCCGACTGTCGCTTGCTGTCCTCCATCAGCTCCGACACGAACAACCCCACCAGCAATATGCCTGCAACGTCCGCGTTCGCGTTCGCGTTGGTCAAGGCGTCGCGCGTCGCTACCACCATCACACCAAGGCCAAGCACCAGCAGCAGCGAGGGGCGTACGTACCAACAACGGCGATGAGCTGATAGCCCAGCATGAGCGACTTGATTCTGGCCATGGGATCGATCCTGCTCTCCTGATGGAGACCAGAGACCAGAGACTTAGTTCGGGGGGGATGGAAGGCTGGGTGGGATTGAAAGAAGAGTGTGCGGGCCCACTACCACCACGCGTTGCGCGTCCAGCTGCCACGGCCCTGACCGAGGAGGAGGCTGGGGAGAGTGACGGCCCAGACCGAAACGGGCGAGAAGGGGCGTGGGCCTGGGCGAGAATCCCCCACGCATTCCGCGGTACTCTAAAGACCACGACACGACACGCGCAGCACGACACGACACGACACACACGCACACACGACACTCGAGAGATGGAGCGGGATCGACGGTGGATTGGATCGTGCTTGCGTGTTGAGATGATGTGAAGAAGGAGAAGAAGGGGAAAGCTGAGGGAGGAGGTCATGAGGAAGCGACGATGGACGAGGTGGAGGTGGAGGAGGACGAGGACGAGGAAGAGGCGATGGCCTCGGGCACGGCGAGGAGGTGGAAGCACTCGCGGAGGCAGAGCCACCACTGGTCGATCGGACGACGACGCGCGACGTCAACCATGGGCAGCACCCGGTCCAGCGGCGTCGTCAGCGTCTCACCGGCGATCTCACCCACCACCACACTGTGCGCACAGTCGCGCGTGTGCCGTCGTGTCGCATGTGAGCACCACACACAGAGAGCAACGAGAGAGAGAGAACGGGCGGGAGTGGGATCGGCGGAGTCACCTGGGGTGTGGGGACGAGGGCGTGGCGCTCTCCACGGCGTTCCTGGCGATGAACCCGATCGCCTCTGATGCCATGCGCACAGCTCTGTGTGTGCCACAGAAACAAAGCCCAAGGCGGCGGTCAGTGTCAGTGTCACTGCAGCTGGTCGCTGTCTTATGGTGTGTGTGTGTGCGTGTGTGCACGTACCGGATACGATCGATGGGCGAGGGATCGCCGCCCTGCTGGAGATGACCGAGCACGGCCTTGCGCACCGAGAAGCTGCCCTTGCCCTCCTCCTCAAAGAGCGAGGCGACAAAGTTGGTGTTGTAGACCTTGTTGGCCCTTTCGTTGATGATGATCAGGCCCATGCCGCCCGCCATCGTCTTGTCCTTGTGCGCGAACCGCTTGACGAGCTCGAGGCTGTTCTTCTTGAGGAGGTCGAGCGTGACGCCCTCCTCGGGCAGGTACACCGTCTCTGCGCCGGCGCCGAGCGCGGCGTTGAGCGCCAGGTAGCCGCAGTAGGCGCCCATGACCTCCACCACGAACACTCGACCTACGGTGATCGCGCTCTAGAGTACAAGCGTGCGCCGCACGTCGGTCAGAATGAGACTGCGCAAGCGCCAGGCAGCGGCCAGCGGGCGGCGGCCACGTACCTGCTTGATCTTGTCCATGGCTTCGAGGATGTTGTTGAGGGAGGTGTCGGAGCCGATCGAGAACTCGGTCGCGGGCAGGTTGTTACTGATGGTCGCCGGGATCAAGATCTTGGTCAGTCCCAGCTTGGGGAACTTCTCCTTTTGCTTGTCCAGAAGTATCACGCCCTGGAGGAGAGACGCATCACACCACGACCGTCAGCTTCGTCTCACACAACGCGGGAGCAGCACAGCCGCACGCACGCACGCACGCACGGGCACACTCATACCTCAAGAGCCTCCCAGCCACCGATGATCAGAAGATTGTCGATGCGGAACTTCTCGAGTACGTTGGCGATCTTCTGAAGCTCGGGCTTGCCCTTGGGCGCCGCTCGCGAGGTGCCGAGGAGGGAACCACCGATGGAAGACCAACCGTTGACGGTCATCCAGTCGACCTCGCGCACGGTGCCACGCACCAGACCCTCGAATCCCTCGTAGATGGCGAACACTCGGAAACCTGAGCGACGTGTTCGTGCGTGAGAGGACGTGAAGATCGCAGATTGCAGCCGCGCGTGCGTGAAGAGGTCACGTGCGTCGTACCTTTGTCGAGAGCGAGACGGACCGCAGCACGGACGGCAGTGTTCATGCCGGGCGACGACGCTCCAGCGTGCATAACGGCGATGTGCGGCGCCGTGCTCTAAACACACAGAGATCGGCCAGCGTCCAAGCGTCAGCTGCAACACGACGCGCTGGCTGTGAAGGAGAGAGAAGCGAGAGGACGCTAGCGCGTACCGAGGGCGCGTGGAAGTGAGGCTTGGGTCGGGCAAAGGTGACGAACGCCGCCTGCGAGTCGATGAACTGCTGGCCTCGCATCGCGCGGGCCTCGTTGTACTTCTTGGCCTCGATCAAACGCGCCACCTCCTTGGTCTGATGACGCCGTCAGTGTCCATGCAAGCCTTAGACATGCACGTGTGGCGTGTGCGCAAAGGGACACACAAGACATCGCATACCCGGGCGACACACTCCATGAGCGGCTTGAGAATGATGGAGCTGCCAGATGTGCAGATGAGCTGCGACTCCATTATGGTGGACGCCTTCTCAGAGAACAGGACGTCGACCGCGGTCGCACCGAGTCGCGTGGACTGAAGAAGGGGAGAGTGGGGACAAGAGAGCTGAGCTTTAGTTTCGAGGTACGTCGTGGCGGGGTCTGATCTGAGGGATTGACAGACGCACCATGATTCGGTCGTAGGCCGAGGGCGTGCCGCCGCGCTGCACGTGGCCCAAGATGGTGACGCGAGTGTCGTGGCCCAGCTCAGTGTCCAGCACACGCTGGACAAAGACAACGTAAGAGAGAGAGAGAGAGAGGGAAAGGCGCGGATGACCGCGTGGCGAGTGATCTAGTCTTCAGGTCGGTACCTTAACGTCGTCGGACTTGATGGGTTTGCCGTCAATGTCGATCGCGCCCTCGGCCACGATGACGATGCTCGACCTGGCGCATCAGCGAGCGAGAGGCGTAAGATCGGTCAGCGACGTGGCCCGGTGCGAGGAGGAAGGGCCTGAGTGTGCAGTGACGTGCTCTCATGAGATGTGTGGCGTTACCTTCTGCCGGAGCTGCGGCCCTGGTCGATTCGCTCGCACATGTGCTTCTGCCAGTTGGCCACCGGCGACTCAGGGACGAGCACGTAGTCGGCACCAGTGGCAAGACCAGCCATCAGGGCCAACCACTACACCGCCAGCGACGATTGAAAGAAGAAGAGGGGAAGAGAGCTCGCTTAGTCATGTGTGTGCGTGTGTGTGTGGGTAGGCCACTCTCCTGAGGCGAGAGAGGGGTTCATACGCCGCAGTGTCGGCCCATGACTTCGACGACAAAGGACCGCTTGTGCGAGGCCGCAGTGGAGGAGATGGCGTCGATGGCCTCCAGAATACGATGCAGCGCTGAGTCGGCGCCAATCGTCATGTCCGTGCCCCACATGTCGTTATCTGTGTGAGTGTGAGTGTGTGCGTGTGTGCGTGCGTGCGTATGCGAAACAGGAGTGAGTTCGAGGTCGTAACCACAAACACGCGTGACGACGGTCTCGCGACGCACCGATCGAGCCAACGAGGCCGATGATGAGAAGTTGCTCGGCGGCGTGCTCCCTCTTGATCTTGCCCTCGGCCACGAGCTCGTCCACGAGCTTGGGGTAGCGCTCTCGGAGCAGATTGGCGCCCTGTGCGACGCACAATCCATCCGTTCCTCATCGGGTCAGTGCCGAGACTGAGAGAGCAGAGAGCAGAGAACAAGGAGAGGATGGATGGGAGGCTCACCGTGAGCGAGCCATCGCCGCCGATGACCACCAGCTTGGAGATTCGGTGGTGGACGAGCGTACGGACAGCCTTCTTCATTCCCTCCCACTCTCTGAACTCGTCGCATCGGGCAGTACCGATCACTGTGCCTCCCTGCGCTCACACACGCGCACGCGCACGGAGGGAGGGTAAGCGGGCAAGCCCTCAAGACGACGCCGGCGAGCGCCGGCGGCAAGACGAAGAGCGCGCACCTGCGCGAGGATGCCAGAGACGTCGCTCCAGTTCATCTCGACGATCTCGTTGTCGAGCAGGCCCTTGTAGCCCTCGCAGATGGCGTACACCCGAGCGCCTCTCTGTAGATGAACACACACCAGGTCCAAGTTCGTCTCGAGGTTAGCGTGCGCCTGCACACAGCACTGCACAGCACGCACACGCACACGCACACGCACACGCACACGCACTCGACGATCAGTGTGCGAATGTTGGGTACCTGGAGAGCTACGCGCACGACGGCGCGCACGGTGGCGTTCATGCCCTGCGCGTCGCCGCCGCTCGTGATGACGCCGATGGCCTGACCCCGACCCGGCTTCCTCCGCCGCCGCTCCTCCTCGTCCACGTCCTCGTCGCCGCTGGCGCTGCGGCCGCCGGTCGTCGGCGTGGCCAGCTCCTTGAGCTGCATCTTCTCGCGCTGCTTGAGCAGCGTGAAGAACTCCTGCATCTGGCGGTGCTCGTGCGGGGACGACGCCAGCAGGCCCGCGCTCGAGGACGGCGAGCCCACGAGCGCGCCCAGCGACGGCGTGGGCGACGTGAACGACGAGGCCGACGACGCCGACGGCTCGAGGAAGCCAAAGACGTCGTCGACGCCCGCGTCAGCGTCGCCGCCGTTGTGGAGGTGGAGGGGCATGACGTCGGACGAGGCCATGCGCGCAGTGGCCGCGGAGAGCTGGTCCGAGGAGGACAGGCGCAGGGGCGGGCCGCCGAGGGAGGTGTTGGATACCCATCGGCTCCGCAGCTCCAGGAAGCGAAGAAACGACATGCGGTCGACGTGCGTGCGTGCGTGTACTCGCGCTCTCTCACTCTCTCGCTCACTCTGGTGGTGATCTGCAGGTGTGCAGGACTTGAGGTTTAGTTCTCCCCCCCCCCACGTGATGACAAAGAGTGAGTGCTCTCCGCTAGCAGGAAATTGTTTTCCTCGACATTTCTTTTTATTATAGAGAAAACATGTAGGAAGAATGGAAAATAGAGGGAAATGGTTGTATGACCCAAAACCTCACCAGGTCGACGACTGCAAAGCTGACTGGCACAACAATGAGACGAGCCACCATCAACACGAGCCGCGCAGCTTTGGGACGTCCTCTGCAGACCAAGGTACCGCCACCACGTGTCCCCCAGCCCTACCGTCGCCAGCTGACGCGTGACTTGCGTTGGGTTTTGTTGTGCGCACCATCGCGTCGCAGGTTCCAGGGCTACAAGCTGGCGCCGCTGTGCCCCTGCTGACGTCTTCCTCTCGACACTTCTCCTCTACCACCCCAGTGCAGCTTGGTACCCAGTCTCCCGTGCGTGCGTGCGTGTGTGCGTGCCCATGCGTGTGTTGCTAGCGGCTCACACTGGGTGGGTGGTTTGCAGAGAAGCCGCGGGTGAAGGAGCTGAGGGCGTATGTCGTGCAGAAGGACGAGGCCGGAGCCGACTACCACCGCCAGCAGGCGGGTCACTGGATCATCGACACGCCCATCTCCAATCCCATGTCGGTCTACCCGCCCTACCGCAAGTCGCGCGTCAGGTACACGCGCAGCGTCTCTCACACATGAGCAGTCGAGTTGTCGCCGTCCGCACTCACGCACACGCACACGCACACGACTCACGCGCACGCTCACACGCGCACGCACAGCTGGGGCATCGATGTGCTGGGCACGGTCATCGTTGAAGCCGAGCTGGAGGACGGGACTGTGGGCGTGGGCACGAGCATTGGTGGCGAGCCGGCGTGCTACCTGATCGAGAACCACTTCTCTCGCTTCGTCGAGGGACAGGTACCTCGCCTCAGCTCATCTGTGACGCGACGCGGCCTGACCTAACACGCAAGTTGGTCTTCTAGGACGTGCGCAATGTGGAGCTGATGTGGGATCAGATGTGGCGCGGTTCGATGCCCTACGGCCGCAAGGGCCTGGCCATCCAGGCCATCTCCGCTGTCGATCTCGCCCTCTGGGACTGTCTCGGCAAGCTTTGGAAGGAGGTACGAGTACCTCGC
Source organism: Acanthamoeba healyi (assembly GCA_000826305.1). Taxonomy (NCBI): domain Eukaryota; phylum Discosea; order Longamoebia; family Acanthamoebidae; genus Acanthamoeba; species Acanthamoeba healyi. Next base: position 298,145 of record CDFA01025757.1, on the reverse strand, counting down.
GTGTGTGCGTGCTTGTGCGCGTGTGTGCACGTAACTGCTCGTGCGTGGGCGGGTCCTGGCGGTCGACTCAGCATTCTCTCCCACTCGCACACGCGTGCGTGCGTCGCAGCCGATCTACAACCTCTTGGGCGGCAAGACCAAGGAGAAGCTGCCGGTCTATGCCACGACCAGCAGGCCCGACTTGGCCAAGAAGGTACACACACATGATGTGCTACAAACCAGTTACACCCTCTGATCAATCGTCGTCGCCTGTTGCGCGGCGTGGCACGAGTAGATGGGATTCCACGCAGCCAAGGTGCCTCTGCCCTACTCCCACGCCGAAGGCGAAGAGGGCATGAGGAAGAACCTCGAGGTACGCGCACAGTGGTTGCAATCGCGCCTCCTTAGTCAAGCGCCATCACGCTCACGCTCATCACGTCCTCGCGCATGCAGTGTATCAAAAAACACAGGGAGAGCGTCGGTCCCGACTTCCCGCTCATGATCGACTGCTACATGTCGCTCACGGTGCCCTACGCCATCGCGCTGGCCAAGAACATCGAGCCCTACAAGATCAAGTGGATCGAGGAGTTCCTCCCGCCCGACGACTACGACGGCTATGCGCAGGTCAAGAAGGGCAAAGGTGCGTGCGTGTGGGCTCCGATGGATGCAGTGCGCTGGCTGATCCTGATGTGTGCGGTGTGGGCATGCGTCGCCAAAGGCGAGGCCTCGTGTCTGTTGACCACGGGTGAGCACGAGTACACGCGCTATGGCTTCCGCGAGCTCATCGAGAGGTGAGTTAGATAGAGGACGCCCTCCAGTGCCCTCCAACCTCTGCGACAGGCAAGCAGCGACTGACAACTGCCTTGCTGCTGAGTGCAGGAAGTGCGTTGACATTCTCCAGCCCGACATCACCTGGGTGGGCGGCCTCACCGAGGCCAAGAAGATCTACTCCATGGCCGCCGCCTACGACATCCCCGGTGCGCGACGCTTTGTCTCTCTTGTTCCTCTCGTGTGGCTTGGGGACTGACGATGGCCGATGGCCGATGGCCGATGGCGACACAGTGATCCCGCATGGCTCGTCGGTATTCTCCTACCACCTTCAGTTCGCCTACGCCAACTCGCCGATGGCCGAGATCCTCATCATGAGCCCCAAGGCGGACAAGGTCAACACCACGCACGCACCCACGCACGCACCCACGCACGCACAACCCATCACTGATGCTCGCTTGCAGGTGGTGCCGGTGTTCGCCAACCTGTTCACCAACGAGCCACTGCCGGACGATCAGGGCTACCTGCAGCTGGACGAGACCAGGCACGGCTGGGGCGTCGATCTCAACAAGGACGGCCTCAAGCTCCAGAGGCCCTACCCCAGGCACCAGCACTGAAGCATTCGCTGCAGCCCCAACAATCCCAAGCTCCTTGGTTTCCTCAGGGTTTTGCAGACACCTCATGTCACAATGAAACATGCACAATCTGGGGAGTTGTCACCACTTCTTGCTGCCTCACTTGGTTCCTCAGGCACCAGCACTTGGCACACCACAATGAATAATATTGTTTTATGTACACAGCAAATGGCAACAGCCAATATTTCCATGTCCTGGGCTCATCCCCTTCACTCTTCATCCTCTCCAGCATCATACCATGATCCTCTTCTTCCTCTGTACCATCTCTTCTCTCTATTTCTGCCCCCACAAGAGGGTTTGGCTGCAAAATGGAACGGGAGGCGCACTGCCTCCACCCTCTCGCCCTCTTGACCACCTTCAGCATCACCAGACCACCATCATCGTCATCATCATCGGCTAGCTGCAGCAACCGCCAGAGCTGGGTCGGGCGGACGATCCGCCGGCCTCGTTCAGGGCAAAGGCCTCGGCGTCGCCCTTGGCCCCCTGCTGCTCGTCCTTCTTGATGACGTGGTTCACGATGCACCCCACGCTCTCATCGATGTTGGTGTTGTCCTTGGCCGACGTGGCGAACCACGAGATGAAGCCGTTCTAAAAGGTTGGGAGCACACCGAGAGGGAGACATGAAGGTGAGCACAAGATGAAGCGGATGGCCGCGGTGATGACATCAGCAGCAATGCACTAGAGTAGTGGCAGCGTACCTCCTTGCAGTACTGATCCATGACCTCCTCGTTGAGAGCGGTTTTGACCATGTCGCACTTGTTGGCCAGCAGGATCACCGGCAGCGGGTCGCCGTTGGGCAGTCGCACCTTCTGCAAGTGTAAAGACGATAGACGCAGTCAGTCCCTGCTTGCGCTCAAGCCTGGCTGGCGCTGCTGCCAGCGCCGCGTGTGAGATGAGGTGTGGAGGCGAGAATCACGCACGTTGTCGATGTCGTCCTTCCATCGCTTCACAGACTCGAACGAGGAGTTGCGCGTGAGGTCGAACACGACGAAGGCGGCCACGGCCTCCTTGTAGTAGACGCGCGTGAGGTTGCCGTACCGCTCCTGGCCCGCAATGTCCCACAGCTGCAGGTACACGAGCGTGCTGGTGCCCCACTTGATGGTCTTCAGAGCGAAATCTGAAGAGAGAGGGAGTAGGGCGCGATTGGTCATGAGATGAGATCTTAGGGGCCAGCAGGGAGGGGGCGCGTACCGACTCCGATCGTGGTCTTGTAGTTCTCGGAGAAGGCGCCCTCCACGCAACGCCTGATGATGGCGGTCTTGCCCGTTGCCATGTCTACGCACCGAGTAGCAGCTCAGCATTTCGAAAAATGATGAAATGAAAAGAAAAATTTTGTAGAGGCAGGCATACCTCCAACCACCAACACCTTGAAGAGGAACTCCTTGGCCGCGGCCTGTCCCTGCTGCTGCTGAGCCATCTCTCTAGTAGTCCTAAAGTCCGTGCCCTTCGATTACAGGAATCGATTCTCGATTCCTCAGTCCTCTCCTATGAATCGAATCGAATGGCTCGTTGCCTGGCCAGGTGTGCAGAAGCTTTTCCTCTTCTCTTCCCTTACGTTCGTGTACTCAAGTGGCCCTAGTACGCGTGCGTGCGTGTGGTTGAGGAGATCTCACGATTCGATCTTCGTAGTAGGACAAGCGTGCTCGCTATGCGCAGAGACCGCAACTCCGCGGGTGCCAAGAGAACGGACAAACACCCCGCGGGGAAGCCAGGCTTGGGGGAACCCAGCTTCTGGTCTTCGGGTCGTTCTCGTTCGTTTTCTCCTAGCGCACGAGACGTCCCATGAGGGTGGGTTGGGACACCATGGTGGCCACTCCAACACCTCCATCCCAGTCATCCGGTACGGGTTGTGTGTGCATTCGCGTAGTTTTAGGACGGACAACGACGGGCTCTCACCCGCACGTGGTGGACTCTCTGCGCGATGACGCCGAGGCATCACGAACGCCAGCTTTGGGCCAACCAAGAGCCACGCGAGAGCAGGAGTGAGTGATGAGTGTCGTTTCGACGAAAGAAAGAGAGTGTGAGAGAGAGTGTGTGTGTGGAAGGACGAATGCACGTACTGGCTGGTCTCAGCGATCAGGGACGTTGCCTGCCACACGCCCGGCTCCTCCTCAATGACCTTGGTCAGCGAGCTGTAGGGCACCGCCGCCGGCGCCAACTCGACCTGCAGGTTCGTGAGTGAGTGCGCTCTTGTTGTGCGCAAGTGAACGACGCATCGCTTGTCGTTGTGTTGTGGCGAATGGAGGTGGAGGGCACCTTGGCCAGGGCGTGCAGGATGGCCGACACGGGAGAGCCGTGGGTGACGATGAGAATGTTGCCATCGGGGCTGGTGTCCAGCAGAGCCTGGATGGCCAAAGCGCATCGCATCCGCATGTCGCTCTCGCTCTCGGGGTAGGTCGGCGTCACTGCTCGTGCGCGCACGGGAGACGATAAGACGACGAGCCTCCGTGTGGCTTCATCAAGAGCCCAACAACAGCAACAAGACGTCAAGGAGAAGAGGCTCTGTTGTACCGAGAGTGGTGTGATCAGGGACGATCGGAGCCTCGGGCAGGAGCTCCAGCAGCTCTTGCGCGGTGAAGTACTTGGGATCGCTGCGGAAGTTGTGCTCGGACATATACTCGGCCAGCCCGTTGTCTATCTTGATGGTGAGCGAAACTGAAGAGCGTACCGCTCGATCAGTTAGCAGTGCGAGTAGTACGAGAGGTGCATCGATGAGCCGATGGAAGCCGGGGAGGACGTGCTTGAGTCCGCGGAGAGGTTGCGGGAGCTCTTGATTCCCTGGATGATGTGGTGTGCGGTTTGGGCGCAGCGGAGGAACGGCGAACTGTACACCTGCGTGATGTCCTCCATCATCAATCGAGCTCCTGGGTTGCACACACGCACACGCATGAAGATAGCACGCACACGACACCACGGCTTAGTCGATGGTACAGAGGTGCATGTGGTGAGGGTGAAACGGACCTGTCTTGAAGGCCTGCGTGGCGCCGACCTCAGTGAGCGGCGGGTCAAAGGGGCGGGCTGCGGTGGCCACCCAGTCAGCCACCACATCGTCCACTCTCTCGCCATGGCGCACCAACCACACCGTCCTGCCTCCCACCATCACCACCCTATCAACCACAGCGCCCAGTGAAGGGGGGGGGGGCGCAAGTACCTGCGACAGCCGCTTCCCTCCTTGGCCACGTCCATGTTGTGTGTGTGCAGAGCGTCAGCGGCCAAGCTCTGAGTGATCTCTCGGGCGTTGATGAGGAGGAATGTTGGGATTGGCTTCTGTGGAATTCTGCTGTGTGGGCCAGACGAAAGTTACATCTGCCTCTCCTGCTGGTTCGGTCGTCCACTTGCTGGTTCATGTGCAAGTGGGTCCTTTCTAGCAGAAGGCCGAGAAGACAATAGCGTTGGCGGCGGCAGCAGCGGTGGCGCCCCTCCCCTCTGGCTCAGTAGCAAGGCTGTGACCTGTAGACTATGGCATGCCCGCCAACGTGCTGTGAAGAATATGCGGACGTGGAGCTTGCAGCAAGATCGCTCATCGACCAAGCTCAGCTATGATCGAAATTTAGGATTGCATTGTAAGTATGCATTGTAACGATTTTGATTTCAAACAAAGGTTTGAGATTGAAAAAAATGCGAACCCACAATAGCCGTTGCATGCCTGATTTCTGCTCTCATAACGTGGAGCGAAACCATGAAGAGTTTGGTTAGAGAACACGGGACTGGACGGCCAGCGGCAAGCGGTGGGGCAAACGAATGACGGTGCTGTCTGAGTTGTTGAATGTCGTTGATACCACATAGCGGGCCTCTGCGCGCACTCACGCAAACCTTGGCAGTATCCTCGACAGCAACCTCTCAGCACATCCGACGCCCCTTCCAAGCACCCCTCGCCTCCAGTCCTACCCCCCCAACTTTTTTTGTAGTTGCTGCAAAGTCGTCCCAGCCCCACACCAACGTTCTCTTGTTCCCTCATCTCGTCCCCGTACACCAACAAAAGTTGCGTTTTAAAGTTGCAAAGAGCTATGGTGTCAGCGAAACCGGCGCGGTCTTCGACGAGCTCGTCCTTCATGATCGCCTTCGTCATCAGCACCTTCATCGTTCTCCGTCAATGCGCATTCCAGGCGTTAACAAATTAGGAAACCAATTACCAAACAAGGTAAAGAACTTCTTGCAGCAATAGAAGACAACGAGGGACAGTATGAAGTGCTGATGATGGACAAGGATGGTCTTCACCATCATCATGCCGCGTGTTGTAATCATCGGCACAGCAGGCCGCAAGGGGCCTCCTTTGAATGCGCAGCTCTTTGAGGCCATGCAGTGCGAGGCCGAACGAGTCATCGCTGAGAGCTGTGGCCTCGAGTGGCACGACGTCGACCTTGTAAGCGGCGGCGCCGCTTGGGCGGGTACATCCGCCCCACTCCCCTCTTTCCTCTACAGCACTCACCTCCCTCTCCTGCGTCTGTACAGACCATCTAGCCGTGATGTTGCTCCTGTCGGGGCCGTACCTCAGCTCTGAGCCACGGTCGTTTGAAGTTGCATCTGCCCTGCGCGTGGGACGCCGATGTGCCCGCCTTCCACGACTCGGGCTCCGCCAGCTGGAGGACCAACCCGGGCAGGACGGCCAACCTCTACCACAGGCGGTTCAGCCAGGCCACGGGGCGGGACTCGCTCGCCGACATCGCGATGGCGACCCACGTCGGCTGCAAGCTCGTGGTGCACCACGAGGGATTCCATGCCCGGAACTCGCCCGCCAGGCGGACTACCTGCTGGCCTTCACCTGGAGCGAGACGGCGTCGCCCGCTGACGGCGGCACGCTCGACACGTGGAACAAGTGCAGGGGCACCAAGGTGCACGTCTCCCTCCACAGCCTGCTCGGCGCCGTACATGGCTCCTGACTCTAGCTGTGAGCATTAAAATAAATACCATCTCTATTCGTTCCTCTCTCGTACTTGATCTCTGCATCATCCGTCCTCTGATCGCGTTGCACGCAACGCGCTAGCTCTCTCTCTCTCTCTCTCTCTCTCTCTCTCTCTTTAGATGATGTCCTCGCTGTCGACCTCGACCGGCGGCGCGAGGTCGTCCTGGGCGTGCGCGTCCTCTCCACCTGCAACATCGGATACACAGCGGGTCAGTCCGACTCGCTCACACGTCGCACTTACATCATCCATGTCGTGTCGTGTCGTGTCGTTGTGTGGTGAGTACCTTCGGTGGCGGGGGCGGTGGGGGCCGGGGTGGTGCCTTCGCCGGCAAAGGACCAGGAGGAGGTAGCCGGGGTGGGAGTGGGCCGGGGCTTCCTCTTCAGGAGCTTGCGCAGGGTCTTCTCGATGACGGTGAACTTGGCCTGCACCTGGTCGCTCCTGAACGCGGGCTCCTCGTGCGGCTGCTTGGCCTCCTGGTCCTTGACCTTGGAGGTGAGCCAGTCCTCGGTCTCCTCGATGAGATCCAACAGATCGTCCCTCTCCTCAGCCTCGACCTTCAGACGCTGTGATGCACGTTTGATCAGAACAGTGTGTCGTGTGGCGCGTGCGTGTCGTGCGTGATTACCTCGGTGATGCCGACGAGCGAAGATCTGCTATGGTTGAGCATGTAGGAAAGCATGGCCACCTGCACGGGACGCTTGGTGAGCTCCTCCTTGCGCTCGAGGATGGCGTTGGCCAGCTTGAATAGCTCGGCCTTCTTGTCCCTGCCGAGGCACACACAACACGCATCAGTGTCCAGCTCGAGAGAGCGAGAGAGAGGAAGGAGCAGCGCGTACTTGTACTCCTGGACGCCGACATCGACACCCTCGTTCTCGAGCCATTCGGCCGCGGCGCTGAGGGCGTCACGGGCCTCCTCCCTCTGCTCCTCGGTGGACACCTTCTCGAGCTCGTCGTCCCACAGCTTCTCCTTGGCGTCGTAGATGTAGGTCTCCAGGTCGTTCTTGGCGTCGGCCTTCTCCTGCTCATCACGACGCATACCATGTTCACGATCAACCATTCGTTCACGTGTATGTGTGCGAGCACATTTCGTCGTACCCTCTTGCTGATAGCCTTGGCCTCCCACTGCTTGAGCAACGAGCGGGCGCGCAGCTGTGCAGAAGGTTTACGTCAGTGAGGGACTTGAGCAGCTTGTCACGCGTGCGCAGTGGTACCTTTTCGGTGTAAGACCTCTCGGGGATGCCAAGCTTCTTCGTGACCGTGGGAAGGGTGACCTTGTGAACGGTCATCTTGGGCTTCTTCTCCTTCTTCTTCTGCTCCTTCTGCTCCTTCTCCTTCGTCTCGCTCTTCTTTTCTGCCTCTTCCTCCTTGTTATCCTGTTCGGCCTCCTCGGCAGTGGCGTCCTCCTTGTCCGCCTCTTCCTCTTTGTCGGCTTCCTCCTCCTTGTCCTCATCGGCGGCCTCCTTGGCGTCCGCCTCAGTCTCAGCGTCAGCGTCAGCGTCATCCGCCTCCGCCTTTTCCTCCTGGGACAGCCCTCATGTGAGCAGGACATCATCAGCGCATTGGACAGGAGGAGAGGTACACGTACGGTAGTGGTCTCTGAGGTGGTGGTATTGGAGTCCTCCTCAGCGGCAGCGGGAACAACGGTGGGAACGGGCGTGGACGAGGTCTCCGGCTCAGGGTACTTGATGACGACCACCTCGGCCTCGGCCTTCTCCAGCTCCACCAGACCGCTGCTGGTGAGGCGGAAGGACAGCGTGATCTTGGGCTTGCCTGCGCGCGCACACAGCCAACACGTCCGAGTGTCAGAAACAGCGTTGCAGGAGTTGGTCCGCGAACACAGGCGCGCGCACGGGCCGTGTGGGCGTACCGGTGTAGTTGTACTTCTTGAGCCTGTCCATGTTATCGACGGTATAGCGGGCGAGCTGGCGCGGGGCGTCTTCGGGCAGCTGAGCCGCCTCATCGTAGGCAAGCTCGACGGTGAAGTTGCTGACGTTCTTCCTGAAGGACACGTTCTTCTTGGCGTTCACTCGGCCAAAGGGCTTGAAGAGGCTCAGGACCTTGGTCGACGTGCCGTCCTGCAATTCACACGCGCGCGTGGGGAGTAATTGGAGAGACCTAGCGTCAGCACTGATGCAACAAGACCGACGGCGAGGGCGTACGGCCTCCTCGTACCTCCTCAGAGAGTTCGTCGGCGCTGTCGTCGTCATCATCGTCATCAGCAGCCTCGCTTCCAGCGGCGCTGACCACCTTGTCGCTTACGTCGATCACGTCAGGGGAACGGGCGAGCTTGATCGTGGCGGTCACGCCATAGGGCGTGATGTCCTTGATCTTGTGCTCGGGGACCTTGATGCTCGTGCTAAGGTGGGCCGCATAGAACACAGCACCCAGAACAGCAGATTCGTCCTGCGCGCCCGTTTCAACCACGGTAATCAAACGGTGAGACACGGGCACAGCCAACGCGTCATCCAGTGCCAATGAGAGGAGAGGAGCCATACGCCGTTGAGGGTCTTGCTCAGCTCGGGCACGCCCAGAGTCTCCTTGAGGACGGCCTGGACCTTGGGGATACGGACGCTGCCGCCGACCACCTCCACGCTGCTCACCTCCTCCATCGTCGTGTTGGTTGCGGCCAGGACGTCCTGCACGGGCTTGGCGGCCCGCGCGAATAGGGCCTCGCACATCTCCTCGAACTCGGCGCGGGAGACGGTGGTCTTCAGGTCGTAGGAACCCACGAGTCCCTCAACCTGATCGTTTTTTATCGAGACGATGACGGTGAGGAACACGTGCTGCGCTCAGTCCACAGAGAGAGGGCGCGTACCGCTGCGTAGGTCTCCATATTGGCGCTCAGCACAGTCTTGGCCTGGCTGGCGGCGGTGATCAGACGGGCCCAGGCCTTCTTGTTGGCCTTGATCTCGTCAACGGAGCTCTTGATGCCCTTGGCAGCCATCTGCTTCACGGCGACGCCGGCGAGGTGCTCGGCGAGGCGATAGTCAAAGTCACGGCCGCCCAGCTGAGTGTCGTACGTCACGGCCTTGACCTTCATCGTCGGCTGCGTCACATTCTTCGCTCCTGTGTGCGCACACCATCAGCAGACGCGCCGCGCCACTGAGGTGAGAAGAATGTCGCTGCGCGCAACGCGAGGGCATCGGTAAGTCGACGACGAACCCTTCTTGAAGCGGATCGAATGGTACTCGACGAGGGTGGCCCTCGTGTTGCTGTGGCCCATGTCGTAGAAGATCACGTTCTTGGGCTCCTCGAACCTGCTCATGCGTGGCCAACACAGCTTGTGAGGTGAGGATTCGTGATCGTCATGACAAAGCGATGGCAGCAGAGGACGAGGTGCACCTCTTGCCAAAGGCGTAGTGGAGGGCGACGGCAGTGCCGTCGTTGATGAGCGACAACACGTGGAATCCGCCGAGCTCAGCCGCGTCGATCACCGCCGCACGCTCCTCCGCAGTCCAATGAGGCGGCACCTGCATGGAGAGACGCGTCAGCCAGCCAGCTAGCGCCTCACGCTTCGAGCGCGCGCACATGCACGCACTCAATGATCGCGACATGACACGTACGGTGATGACGACGTCGCTCACGGGCGAGTGCACGTAGGCGAGCGCGGTCTCGCGCGCAAAGTTGAAGACCATGGCCGCGAGATCCTCAACGGCGTAGGTCGTGTTGGCGTTGTACTGCACGGCCACGGTGCCACGCTCGCCGTTGGGCACGATCTCGTCGGCGTACAGGAGGTACGGCTTGAGTGCCTCCACGGCGCTGCTGTTGTGCGACTTGCCCAACAGCTGCGACAGGTACTGGTAGGTGTGCTGCGGGCTGCGCGGCATCTTGAGACGAGCAAGCCACACACACACACCGCACGCACACACGCACACCGCACGCACTGTGAGCCGTGCGCGAGAGCGACAGGGGCAAGGGGGGGACGCACCACTTTCTCAGCGTCGGCCGCGAAGAAGCGCTCGTCGTCGTAGAAGGCGAGGCCCGACATGAACTTGCGCTTGGTCTGGGCGTCGAGGATGATCTCGAACGAGTTGCCGCGGATCACCGACATCTTGACCCATCGCGAGCCGAAATCGAGGCCAAACACCAAACCCCGGACCGTAGGGAAGAAGCAGACGGCCAAACTCAGCCCCACGACCAGGAAGAGCAGTGTCCTCGTGCTCAGCGCCATGCTCTTCTCACTCTCTCACTCTCTCCTGTCCTCTGTCCTTCCTCAGGAAATGGCACACCACGTCGTTGGGGGAGATTAGTTTTTTCTTTTTGTTTTGATTATTGGACCCTGCCACGTCGTGCTCCTTGATTGGGCCACGCAACGTCAAGCTTTGAATTCCCGTTGGCCGGAAAACTCTCTGACGTCAGCAGCCGCTACGCGATGGCCAAGGAGTGTTCTCTACTCTGCACAAGCTTGAGCGCTGGTGAGATCATTGGTGCATGTGAAGACACATGCATTTGTACAAAGGCGGGAGGGGAGTATATACAAGAGATGATTCATGCATGGCAGATCACGCAAAGTCCTTCACCCAGTCATCTTCCTGACACCACTCGTCGGTGTCCGAGGCGCTACGCGCGTCGGCCAGGCCGTCTGCTTCGTCTTCGTCGTCCTGGCCTTCGGTGTAGGGCTCGCTTCCCTCGTCGTTGTTGATTGGCGCCAGCAGAGGTAGGTCGTACGCTTCGCCGCTACTCGCGGCTTCCTTCGGTGTAGGAGCTGACGGCTGCGCCTCGTAGTAGAATAGCGAGAAGCCGGTGGTGACGTCGGTCCCTCTGCAGGGCTTCCAGCTGAACCGGTTGGACGGCGAGTTCGATGAGACGTAGCTCGGCTCGGCGTCCTCGGCCCAGGGGATCAGCTCGCTTCGGTCTTGTTGATCGAGCTCATCGCCTACGCCACGATGGCTTGCAAGCTCACCAGAGGCGATCTCCTCCTCCTCCTCCATGCCGGTGGACTCCGAGGTCGTGCTTGAGTCCAAGAGCTTGAGCTGAGGCGAGGTCGTAGACGTGGCAGGCGGCTCTGGCAGCTTGGGCTGGCGCTGGTGGACGGTGAAGGTGTGGCAAAAGTGACCCAGCAGCTTGGTCATGATGCGGTGTACGCTGGCGTGCTGCCGAGGCGAGCACTGCGAAGCCTGTGCGGGGGTGGGCCAGGCCGACTGCTTCTGTGGCTGAGCCTTCCCTTGCTGGCCGCTGCTCTGCTGCACCGCCTTGGCGTAGTTCACGTCCTGCAGCACCACGCCTCGCCTAACTCCCTTCATGGTGTGGTAGAGCGTGACTTATAGGTGGACTGAACGTCTTGATTGTAGAGGCTGTGTGCCTGAGCGGGGTGGTAGGGCGGTATATACATGAACAAGCTGGCTTGCCCTCTTATACCTGCTCAGCCGAGCCGCTACTCGGACGCACCAAGCTCATGCCGCTACTCGCGTAGAGCGTTGCATTCTTAGCTACAAGAAACAAAAAGAGCGGGAAGGAACGAGCTCCCACGTATTCAGGCAATAACCGGGAATCTTACAAATTTTGGTCAACAGGAAATAAGCAGGGAAATTGTGGCGCATAATTGGACCCAGAGGACTTTCGCCACATCAGGTCATAAATCGTACCTAGATAGAGTGCACGTTTTGGGCAAGTCCTGGCAGCTGCATTTGAGACCCCCAAGCCTGGATTGACACAACACAGGAGCCAGTGACAGCAGAGATGGAGGACCCACAGACGACAGAGGCTAGCCTCCCCACAGATTCGATGGACCAGCAAGATCGCGATTTGGCGCCCAATTCGGAGCTGCAGCCGGAGACGCTGCAGCAGCAGCAACAACAGGACCTGCAGAAAGAGGAGATGGAGGAGGAGAAGCAGGCAGGAGAAGCAGCACACGAGGAGGCCCAAACCCAACAGCCGCCGCAGGTAATGCGCGCCGCGATCTATCACCGCTACGGCTCGCCCGCCGAGCAGCTGGAGGTGACGACCCAGCAGCCCAAGCCGCGCATCGTCAAGAAGCACGACGTGCTCGTGCGCGTACACGCCACCTCGATCAACCCGGTCGATTGGAAGATCATGGCCGGTAACTTGAGCCTCGTGCAGTTTGGCAAGATCTTCCCCTTCACCCCGTGCCTCGACGTCTCTGGCGTGGTCGAAGACGTCGGTACGTGCCCCCTTGCCTCTCTGCTCCTTGTACTACAGAGAGCGTTCATCCTCTGGCCCAAGAGCCCAAGGACAAGGGCTTGATGGCCAGCAGCACTGGCTCACCTTAGGCTGCACTGTGGGACACTAGGCGCCAGCTGCAGGCGTATCAAGAAGGGCGATGAGGTGTGGGCCATGAGCTCCATCTCCTGTGGCGGCGCTGCCGACTACGTCGTCCTCCAGGAGAAGAACGTCGCGCTCAAGGTATCAACGCCATCCGTTCTCCTCCCACGCGCGAGAGGGCTGCACGCTAACAGTACGGTGATGTCTCTTGGTCGTGTGCAGCCTAGTAGCCTGTCGCACACAGAAGCGGCCAGCATCCCGCTTGTGGGCCAGACCAACTACCAGGCGCTCGTCGAGACGGCCAAGATCAAGGAAGGCCAGAAGGTGTTGATCCTCGGTGGCAGCGGCGGAACTGGTGCGTTCATCGCTTCACACACACGCGTGCGCGATTGCTGGTCCTCCACCCACGATCTCACATATCTTGATCGCCGGCGCGCAGGGTCCAACGCCATCCAGCTGGCCAAGCACTACAAGTGCGACGTCACGGTCACATGCAGCGAGAGGAACGTCGAGTTTGTGCGCGTACTGGGTGCGGATCACGTGGTCGACTACGGCAAGGAGAACTGGTGGGAGGTACATGCCCGTGCTTGTGCGTACGCGCGCTGCTTCTGCGCAAAGCGATCATCGAGGCTTGCGTGCTCGCGTATGAGCTCAACCAACGACTCGAACTCGTCCAGGTGCTCAAGGGCAGCAATTTTGATATCATCTACGACACGGTGGGAGGCGCTGGTGTCTGGGATCATGCGGCGCACGTCCTCAAGAAGGACGGCGTCTTCGTCACGATCGCTGCTGAAAGCAAGGAAGTCGTACGTCTCTCTCTCTCTCTCTCTCTCGCCTCATATTCCCATCAATGGAGCGCTGATCGTTGCGTTCAGTTGACTGTGGGCCGAGCCATTGCCGTGGGCGCGTCGATCGTGAACCGCAAGTTCTGGAGCGTGTTCGGCTTCCCCAAGTACCACCTGCTCACCACGTCGCCCAACTGGACCGACCTATTCGACCTCCGCAAGCTCATCGACGAGGCGCACGCCATCCGGCCCGTCGTGGAGCGAGTCTATCCGCTCGAAGAGGCGCCCGCCGCCTTTGCCGAACACATCAAGGGAAAGACCCGCGGCAAGATCGTCATCCAGGTACACGCGCGCTCTTGGTGCTCTGGCTGATGGTGTTGGGTCCTGACCGTCTTCTTGCCATCACAACCAGGTCGTCCCGGATGATCAGGTCCAGGTGCCTTCGAGCTGCTTCTCTGACGTATCTTCATCCTCAACCGATTCTGCCTCGTCTTCATCGTCGTCGTCGTCATCGTCGTCATCCCAATCGCCAGAGACGGACGTCAGCCCCGTGAGCGAGCCGGTGGCGGCAGAGAACGTTGAGCCCGAGGCCGAAACGGTGATTGAGAACGCTGAGGAGCCCGCCACGATCGTGGAGGAGGAACAGAAATCGGAAGTCGCCGCCGTCGTCGACTCAGAGACCCAAGAGCGCGAAGAAGACACCTCAGTCCCGCAGGACCAACAGCAGCACGAAGAAAAGGAGGAGGAGCAGGAGCAAGAGGAGCAAGAGGAGGTTGCAGAGGAAGAGAGCGAGCACGAGATCGCTCTCTGATGAGGACCACAACAATGCGTGTCACATGTGAATGCAAGAATCAATCGGAATGCACCGCGTGATTGGAATTCCTCGCATATTAAGGGACGAACGCGGGGAAAGCGCACGAAGAAGCTTGAGCAAGTGGCCGCGGCAAGAGGCGAGCAGCCGACTGTCTCAGAGAGCGCCACAGCCAGAGAGATCGAGAGAGGGGAAATACACCCTGCTGCGTGGACGCATTGCCAATCACTTCGTTTTTATAAATCAGCGCACCACTCAACTGTCCATTCCTCATTCAAGCATAAGGCGCTTATGTTTCACGCACCCACCACCTAATGGCAGCAGAACATGAACGTAGAGGTACACACCTTCCCCTCTCCTCCCTTTGCCTCTGCTTACGCCCATGAGAAAGCAATTTTATTCGTTTATTAAAAATTAAATTAAAAAAAAATTAAGAACTAAAATTATTTTTTGCGCGCACACCACGACAGAGATGGTGGAGGAGCTCAAGTCGGCGGTGCAGGCCATCGTCGACCTGGCCATCCACAGCCACGCCGATCACGCAGACCCGTCGTCGGATGCCGGCGGCGACGCCGCGGCGGTGAGCGAGTCGCGGAGCCTGACCGAGCAGAACCCGGACGTGCGACGGCTGCTCAAGAGCATCGAGGACGTGCTCCACCACCAGATCAAGCCGCCGCTCTTTGGTCACGTGCCCAAGGTGTGGAAGTACCTCGAGAACCTCGACAAGTGCCTGCCCGGCACCTCCGCGACGCTGCATTCGGGTAAGCGTGTGGCGTGCTCTGCACACGACGGCCGTGTGTGCGCATGCACTCAATGCTGATTGCGTGTGTGCGTGCGTGCATGCGACAGTGCGAGAGTACGGAGTCAGCGACTACGCGCGCGTTCGCATGTTCATCCGGCTTGCGCTCAACGAGCGCTCCCTATCCGAGTACCTCTCGGCCCTAGCGTGGAACCAAGCGCTGACCACGTAAGCTCCCACTCCTCACCACCCACACTCCATTGCGTATGCCTGTTATAACACGCGCTCTCTCTTTGTGCGTGTGTGTGTGTGTGTGTGTGTGTGTGCGTGTGTGTGCGTGTGCGTGTGTGCGTGTGTGTGTGCGTGTGTGTGTGCGTGTGCGTGTGATGTTCAGTAACTACTACAAAGAAGAGGCAATCCTGAGGGATGACGAGTCGCTGGACACTGTGTTCCTGCTCCTCGAGAACCTCAACAAATTCAACTTTGCCCTGGTGCTCAAGGACAAGGAGCTCGAGCGACCGCGATACTGGGAGCTCGTGCCCATACACAGGTACGACGCCTTTTCGCTCCTCACAGCGTGATCGCACTGACCCGTCGCCCTGTCGCTCTCTTGCACTGGATACACAGTGCGCCGCTACAGATGTCTCAGATACCGCCGGAGCGAGAGCCGTCGATCGAAGAGCGAGAGAACAGCGTGGGCAGCGCGGGTCTCAAGGTGCTCTCGTCGATCGTGTCGGCCGTGGTCGATGAAATCGCCGGCCCGGTCGAGTACCCGGCGGCCGTGGCGCCCAAGCGAACCAAGGCACGCAAGGGACGGACCAACCGACGTCGCAGCATCGCTCTGCCGAGTCCGCCGTCCGTGCCGCGAGCAGAGGGCGAAGTGGCCGTCGCGCAGCCGCCCGACGCTACGACAGCCGAGGAAGAGGCCAAGAACGAAAGCGAGGCCGACCAAGCAAAGAGCGGAGAGGAGGATGGATCGCACGACGAGGGAAGCAGCGAAGAGGAGCGCGGCGATACGAGCCGCGAGGGAACGGCAGAGAACGTTGTAGAGCAGGTCGTGGTAGAAGAAGAACCGGAGAAGAAAGAAGACGACGGCGACAGCCGCGCTGCCGACACTGCGCAGCCAGATTCGTTGGTGACGGACGTTGAACCAAGCGACGACGAGCTGCATGACGAAAGCGACAACGACGAAGAAGACACCGCGTTGGCAGAGCTTTTGAAGAAGACGCAAGAGAGGCTGCGTCAGCTCCAGGAGGAGATCAGCAAGTAAGCACACCCAAAGGTTCTCACGCAAGGTGGCTGTGTGTCTAACCTCGTGTGTACATCATGTGCAGAACGTCGGCCAGCGTGGCTCCCAGCGTCACTGACAAGGCCAGCCAGCCCGACAGCGACATCGCTGAGCCGAATAAGCCGGCGACGGAGCAACCTCAGACAAGCGAGGCTGTTAGTGTTGTCAATGCTGCCGCCGCTGTGCCGGTTTCGGTGACGGAGGAGACTGTCACGACCTCAAAGGACGAGGCGAAGCCCACCACGGCTACAGCGATCGACACCAATGTCGGCAGTGAGCCCACGATGACAGAGCAGAAGGCTGCGGCGACGGCGGCCGTGCTTGCAAAGGGCAGAGCCAAGAAGCCCAAGCGGATCGTTTCCATCATGGACGCCGGCGTCGACGAGAAGAGGTACCACGAGGACAAGCTGAAGAAGATACTCGACGAGAAAGAGAACGAGCGGGCAAACGGGAAAGAGAAGAAGAACGAAGACGACGTTAAGAGCGAAACCGTGCCCTTGGCGAGCCTCAACCGGATCAAGACCGTGGAGAACCTATCGCAGCTGCAGCAGCCTTCGCCACCCCCCTCGCCGTCGCCCTCGCCCTCGCCGCAGGTGTCAACGCCACAGCCCACATCATTGCCCTCGCCTTTGCCTTCGCCATCCTCAGTCGACAGCCGTAACGTCAACAACGGCGTGCTCACGTTCACAAAGGTCAGCGGCGGGTGGACGCCACAGCCGTCGTCGTCATCGCTGTCATCACTGCCGCCCGTGGACCGATCGCCGTTTGCCGGACATAAGACGGAGCCATTGCCGGCAATGTCGCCAGCGACGCGCTCGCGCTTCGACAAGGCGGCGCTGTCGAATCTCCTGTCGATGGAGTCGGTCGCGTCGGACGAGATCGAGCACCATCACGAGTTCTACCCGCCCTCGGCGGGCGACCTCTACTACTCTGCGTCCTACGTCAAGCCATCGCCGCTGGCCGATCGGGCGAACTCGACCTCGTCCGCGAGTCGCTGGCCGAGCGCGTCGTCGTCTTACTCGGCCGCTCCTCGCCTGCAATCAAACCCAAGCGAGCGACGCACGGCGGTCGCCGTCGCCGATACGATGAAGCCGTCAGCCAGGAGCGACTCGAGCGACAGCGACGACGAAGCCCGACGGAACCCGGCCGAGGCCGACATTCGTGCCGAGCAGGTGCGTTTTGTCTGGTCCAGCCATTGGGCGCTTAAGCTTGCAAACGCCAGCGTCCAGTGCACTAACGCGCGCATCACAGGCGCGTGACCCAAGCGGATTCCTCTTGACCATCCCCACCAAACGATCGACAAGCAAGGCCAACGCCAAGTGTCCCTCGTGCAGAACGCTCTTGGCTGGTGGTACGCCTCATTGCATGGCGCGCGCATGCACCTTACACGTGTCGTGTGCGCTGCTCACCCGCTCCCCTCACTCCGATTGATCGCTTGCGCACACAGCGAGCCTGCTGGGCGGTATTAGGTACTGCAACTACACGGGGCTGTACTACTGCCCGCGCTGCCACCACAACGAGAAGACCCTCGTACCCGCACGCATCGTTCACAACTGGGACACGAAGGAACACAAGGTACATCGCACGCTCGGACTCTGCACCCGCGCACGGTCGTGCGTGAGCCTCACGCACCTTCTTGTCGTGTGGTGCCTGTGTCTCTGTGCGCTGGTTCGTCAGGTGAGCATTTGGGCCAAGGAGTACATCGAGTCCAACCTCAACCGACCAGCGTTCAACATCGCTTCCATCAACCCTCAGCTCTACGGGGAAGTGCCCGCTCTCAACCAGGCGTTGGTACATCACGCTCCCGTCTGTCCGTCTGTCGCGGCCGCCGTCGCTCGAGGAGTGTGCCCTGAGCGTGCTGACTCTCTGCTTGCTATCGGCCTCGTGCGTTGTGTGATCAGACTCTCCGAAAGCCCTTGACGGTCATCGGCGAGTTCGTGCTGACGTGCAAGGACCGTGGCCGGCTCACGCTCTCGCTCGTACAGGCGCAACGCGGGTACCTGATCGAGAACACGCACCTCTACTCTCTGCGGGACCTCATCGACGTGTCCAAGAATCGCTTCGTTCCGTATCTTCAATCCATCATCGAGGTGCGCACGCACACGCACCAACGCACACGCAGAGTTGTGTTGTGTCTCTCTCGCTGAAGGTTGTTCCGGTTCGGCGTTGACAGGAGTTCGTGGCGCACATCACGAGCGTGTGCGCGGTGTGCAAGGGCAAGGCGCACTTCTGCGAGCTGTGCCAAGACGAGGACAACCTCGTGTTCCCCTTCCAGCTCCACCGCATCACCCAATGCGGCGAGTGCAAGTCCTACTTCCACAAGGTACCTCATCCCTCACGCACACTCACACTCACACCACATCGCACACGCACACCTACACTCGCACACGCACGCGCACGCGCAGGCACACGCACATTGCATGCATGAACTAAACGATCGGTACGCAGGCGTGCTGGCAAGCAGAGGTGGAGGCGCACGGCCGGTCGTGTCCCAAGTGCGAGCGCGTGCGGCTCATTCGGGAGCGACTGCAGCGCGAGGCCCAGCGCGAGCAGGAGCTCAACCTCAGGGACTCGTTCGGTCTCGACTCCCTCCCGGCCTACCCCGCCTACAAGGGCAGCAGTGGCAGCGCCGCATCCGGCGCCGGCGGCGCGCGCCATCGGCTCGCGGCCTCGGCCTCGTCCCAGCAGCAGCAGCCGCGACGGAACAACAACATCATCAGTAGTGGCGGCTTTCGCAAGGGCTCCAAGCCCTGAATGCACACATACATGACACTCAAGGAGACTCTGTGTGGAAGACGTGTGACGTCTTCATCGGGCGTTGTGGCTGTTGTGACCTTTGCCAAATGTGCGTTGTGACAAGGTCCCACCCTCGTCCGTGTGTGGCGATGGCCATCAGCTCGTGTCACACATGCTTTGATGCGACACACGCGCGCACATACACGGACCGTCCCCTCGACCTGCACGCGAGCGCCAGGCGAGTGGTGCGAGACACCCAAGGCGCACCACCGCACACACACGCTCAACGCGAGGCCACATACAACACCACTACACAACACCACAAGCCGCTCGTGGCGTGAGCAGCAGAGCTTGCCAGCGGGTTGATCCCCCCACTACTCGAGTACAACGCGCGAGAGCAAATCTTTGGCAGGCCAGCTCGTGCGAGAATGAACGCGCAGAGCACGCATAAGAGGTCGGGGAGGAGGCCTCGAAGGAAGCTCAAGCCCATCAAGGAGGAGCAGATCACGCGGATCACCACGGTCGACGCCGTGACCGGCAAGCCAAAGGTCATCGAGGAGATCTCGCTACTCGATTCCGATGACGAAGATCAGGCGGTCGAGGGCAACGAGAGCCCCGAGCAGCAAGACGATGAGGACGAGGACGAGGACGAGGACGTAGAGGATGAGGACGCAGACGAGGAGGAGGGCAAGGACTTTGAGCTTCTGGACAAGATCAGAAAGGACGCGAGCCAACATCGATCCTTCTACCGGCGATTCCGGTACGAGGGGCGCGAGTACAAGCTGGGGGACCACGTCGTCATGCTCGGCCCGGACGATTTCAACTACGTGGCCATCGTCGAGGCCATCACGTCGCAGAAGATACTCAACGCCAAGACCGAGGGTCAGAGCATCAAGAGCGCCGCCAAGAGCGACAAGGCCAAGCGCAAGTTCCAGATCCGGGTGCGATGGTTCTACCAAAAGTGCGACCTCGACAAAGTGAGGAAGGAGAGCAAGGGCCTCACCCTGTACGTTTCCATTCTTTCTTTCACTCATTCATTCAATCTATTTTATTAAAAATAATAAATAATAAATAATAAATAATAAAATGGATGCTGACGTCACGCTACTCGGTTGCAGGCGTGCGCCGTTCCGGACGGCGGGGAAGGTGCCGCAGGAGGTGTACTGGTCGTTGGACTATAACGACAATCCCATCACGTCGATCGCCGGCCCGGCCAAGGTCATCTACTGCCCCGCCGTCACTGATACCCACGAGGTACGAGAGACGTTCTCGCGATATGACCACCTGTACCAACACACGGCATAAGACCGGCTCGGGTCAGCTCTTGATCACGAGCAGGGAGCGATGCATGTTCAGACACAATCTAACCGCTTGTGTGTGGGTGTGTGTGTGTGTGCTATCATCGGAACGAAGATGGTGGCTCTGTGCGAGAAGGAGCCCAACACGTACTTCTGTCGCTTCATCTTCGCCAATCATGCTCTCCACTACATTCACACCTATGAATCGGGCTGGGACGATGATGCTCATCGCTACGCGGTACGTACCTCACTTCGAGGAGCTTTACCCTTTTTGTCAATGCGTATCTTGATGTCCCCAGGGTTCATGTCGAGCTGAGCCTTCATGTCCTCAACCTGCAGGTCCAGGCGCTCTACATGCGCCTGTTGAGCGAGGGAGTCGAGTTTCCCTCGGAGGAGGCCAAGGACGACGCCGACTTTGATCCCGACGCTGATGACTCGTGCCCGCAGGGACCACGAAAGACAGCCAAGCAGAGCAGAGGCACAAGGAAAGTCCTAGAGGCCAAGCCCGAGCCGCTCGTGCACAAACACGCCGGCAGCGCGAGCGCCAAGAGCAGCATCGGCAGCAGCGACGAAGAGGAGGAGGAAGACGACGACGACGAGGCTCAATCGATGGATGGCATGTCGTACACTCTGGACAGCGACACTCCTATCGATGACGACGACGACGACGAAGAAGAAGAAGACGGAGAGAAGGCGGCGGACAAAGTAAAGAAACGAAGGCGGGCTGCGGCGTCCAAGCAAGAAGAGAACGGCGAGAAACGAAGGAAGACTGATGAAACGCTCACCGCCCCCATCGGCTATGTGCGCCTCGAGAACATTGGTTCCAAGGAGCGGTCGTCGTCTCCTTCCACTACGACCACGACCACGACCACGACCACAACCCGCTCGGCCGAGTCGCCAAAGCCGTCTTCATCGCCGGTAAAGCAAAAACTGCAGGATGCCGCCAAGGCCGGGAAAAGGCTACAGAAGAAGAAGGACGAGATGGCCATCGAGGAAGAAGACGAACGAAAGGAACTCAACAAGGTGCGTATCGAAGTGCACTCGCGCGCGTTGCCTCTGTTTGCCATGTGTTAAAGTCCGTGGTGGTGATGGCTCGGCGGGAGCAACAGAGGAGGCAGCAGCGGTTGGACGAGGAAGTGAAGAAGCTCACCTTCCGGCCGCGCAAGAAGAGCGCCGGCAAAGCTCTCCTTATCATCGTACCCTCGAGTCTGCCGCCCGGCATACCGCACACAACTCTCGCTTTCGTTGTCCTGGGCTGAGGCTTGCTCAACTAAATCATAACACATACGCAGATGCGTCTGAGCTTCCGCCAGGCCTACGCCGGCTAAAGCGACGTTCATCGCTCGAGAGCGCAAGCGCATCTCCCGAGAGCACAAGCACAGCTGTAACGAGTGCTGCGACAGGAACAGGAGACGTAGGGACGGCCACAGCGTCTGCAGGGGACGAAGATGATAGCACTCCGCTGGATCTGAGCGACAACGAAGACAACAATCACGACATGGCCACGCCGATGGATACCACCGAGCCTAGCGACCTTGCGTCAAGTGGAACCGACGCCGGTACCACGAGCAGCGCTTGGGGCAGCGGCTGGTCTAGCGAACCGTCCGCCAGCGAGCCGGAAGACACCAGCAAGAGCAGCGATCTGGCCTCCAGCGGCAGCGTTTCGGGCAGCGGCGATCCGTCCTCCAGCAGGCCGAAAGAGAGCCAAGCCGACGGCGGAAGCGGCTGGGGCAGCAACGAGCCAACTTCCAGTGGCCCGAAAGAGGACCAAGCTGGAGGCGGGAGCGGCTGGGGAAGCAGCTGGGGCAGCAGCGAGCCAACTTCCAGTGGCCTGAAAGAGACTCAAGCTGGTGGCGGAAGCGGCTGGGGAAGCAGCTGGGGCAGCAGCGATCCAACCTCCAGTGGCCCGAAAGAGGACCAAGCCGGAGGTGGGAGCGGCTGGGGAAGCAGCTGGGGCAGCAGTGACAACAGCAAGAGCTCCGAAAGCGGGAGCAGCTGGACATCCAGCGGCGCAAAGGACGATCAGGCCAGCAACAGGGGCGGCGGCAGCTGGGGTGACAGCTCTTCATCCAGCTCAGGCTCCACCGACGACAGGTCCAGCAGCGCTGCGACGTCTACCGGCGACAGCGATTGGAGCAGCTCAAGCAGTGCCGACAGTGGGGGATGGAATTCGGGTTTCAGTGGAGGCAGGAGCGGCGGCGGCGGCGGACGTGGATGCTTTAAGTGCGGTGAGTCTGGACACTTTGCGCGTGAATGCCCGAATGCTGGTGCTGCTAGCGGCGGCCCCTTACCTGAGGTTGGAAGCGTTTGTAAAGGTACGCACACGCGCAAGTTTACCGCTCTTGTGGATGATTGCTCACGGTATTGACATCTGGACTGTGCGCGCCCTCCAGGGCAAGTGATGTCTTTGGGTCAGAAGGACGGACGCCCCTTTGGCATCTTTGTTCGTCCCGTGGGTTGCCACCAAGACGGTATATATCTGCTCGCGAGTGTCTCGTGTCCATGGACGACAGGGCGTGTGCATTAATTAACTCTTGGTGGTGCGCACACATAGGGCTCGTTCACTTCACGCAAGTGTCAAGGACTCGCGTAAACCCTGACACCGATGATTTGCTGGAGCTGGTGGGTGGGCAGGGCGCCACCGTCAACGTCAAGGTTCTTGAGGTCAAGGAGGTAACCGGCTCGTTTGATGCATCGCGCGCGCTCTCTCCCTCCCTCCCCCCTCTCTCTTTCAATCGTGTGTCTAACGAAAGGCACTACTTATAGGAGAACGGCAGAACGAGGCTCTCGCTGTCGATAAAGGAAGCGGATCAATCCGATATATCAGCTAATGGCAGCAGCAGCCGTCTTGATCGTAGCGACCACGGTAACGACCATGGCGGCGGCAGTTACCACAACGACAGCAGCGGAGACGCGTTCGGCAACAGGCGTGAGTGGAATTCGGATCCCAGGCTCGACCTGAACGCCAGCGCGCCGGGGATGAAAACGGACCCCGGTCGTGCACGCCTCATTCAGGAGGCCGGCTTCTCCCCCTACTCCGCTCCGCCACCAGCGACGTCGAGCTTCGCTGGTGCGACCAACCTGGGCCCGGCGCCTAACATCTATAACACACAGCCTCAGCCTCAGCCGCAGCCTCAGCCGCAGCAACCCGTCATCTATATGTACCCGCCGCCCATGCCCGCGTACGCGCCTGGCGTTCCTCAATCAGGCGCCGAGCTTGCACACTACCTCAGAGCCAGTACTCGCCTCTCTCGTCCGTGCTCTGACTTTTGCTTTTTGTCGCTTGCAGCAAGCCGATGTGCGCTCACTCACACTCACACTGTGCCAACACAACAGCTGGGCAGGCCCCTGGCGGCAGCGGCGGCCCGTGGGCAGGCGGCATCGATCTCAACGTGCCTAGCGCTGATCCGCCGATCCCCGCGCCATTGCCACCTGCGAGAGGTCCCTTGCTAACGACGGAGGAGAGAAGCGCACTGGCCTCAGTGCCCTACTCCCTCCACGACATCAACTCGGTGCGTGTCTAGCTCTCTCCTCCCGCTCCTCCCCCTCTCGATGCTCATCGTTTGCTTGTTGGTCGTCCAGATCCTCTTGGGGCGGAGGACGATGATGCGGTGGTATCGCTACGACCGCATGACCTTCAACACCAGCAGCCTCAGAGGCCTCCTCGTCCGAGTACTCGCTCGCCCCTCTTCCGTGCACGAGCGCCAGGCTCTGTCTGCGGACTCTTGAACTCACTCCAGTGCCGTGCCGTGTTTGTCGCCGCAGGTGACGCTCAACGGGCACGCCCACGTGGGCGAGATCGTCGACGTCTTCAAGACTACGCCCTACTACTTCACGAGGGGCTACGAGCTGGCCACGCCGCCATCCGATCCCGACGAGCTCGACAAGGCCATCGCCGATCGCATCCTCATCCGCGTCACCTTCAAGCTCACGGTCGAGATCCCCGGCATTGACGAGGTCCTCTCTCCATCCTTCTGCTCTTCTCTCCTCTCATCGTCTCACTCATGTACGACATGGCGTGTGTGTGTGCGTGCGCGTGCGCGACGGTGGACGATGTGGTGTGTGTGCAGGGGAGGGAGTACCCGGCGCAGAAGATCTCGGCCGAGTACGTGACGCAGCAGGAGATGGCGCAGTGGCTGGTCAAGCGCAAGGCCATGCAGCAGCGCGGCCTGCTCTCGGCCGAGGACGTCGCCACGAAGAGGGCCGTACTGGACAAGGCACGGAGCGCCATCGAACATGCCTTCAGCAGCGTCGGCAGACAGGAGCAGAAGGACAAGAACAAGAAGAACAAGACCAAGACCAAGGACAAGGCGACGGTGGAGACGGTCGAGCCCAACCAACCTACAAGCTAGTTGGCTACCCGTGCAGCGCCCTCCAATAGGAGTTAGAGGTAGAGTAAAGTATGTGAATAGGAGTTGGCCAAAGACAAAGACAAAAACAAAGGCCAAGAAGAAGGAGAGGGGATGATGGAGGAACTCATGCCTGAGCTTGTGGAGCTCGTGCTGCGTTACGTCGACAGCGTCGGCCTCGTTGCTTGCCGCTTCGTGTGCTCCACCTGGAAGAGTCGCGCTAGCCCTCAAGAGACCACCACAGAGCAGCAGCAGAGCTTCACCAAGCTGGTCGCAGCGAACGGCTGGCTCGACGTGCTGCAGTGGGCGCGGGCCAACGGCTGCCCCTGGGACGAGTCGACGTGCGCGAGTGCGGCCAAGGGAGGCCATCTCGGCGTGCTCCAGTGGGCGCGCGCCAACGGCTGTCCCTGGGACAAGTCGACGTGTGATCACGCAGCCGGGGGAGGCCATCTCGACGTGCTCCGGTGGGCGCGCGCCAACGGCTGTCCTTGGTCGTGGTGGACGTGTGCGCAGGCGGCCAAGGGAGGCCATCTCGACGTGCTCCGGTGGGCGCGGGCCAGCGGCTGTTCGTGGGACTCATTGACGTGTGCCTATGCGGCCGAGGGAGGCCACCTCGACGTGCTCCAGTGGGCGCGCGCCAACGGCTGTCCCTGGACCGGTTCGACGTGTTTGACGGCAGCTAGGGGAGGCCATCTCGAAGTGCTCCAGTGGGCGCGGGCCAACGGCTGTCCATGGGACGATCGGACGTGTTCAAGTGCAGCCGAGGGAGGCCATCTCGAGGTGCTCCAGTGGGCTCACTCCAGCGGCTGTCCCTGGAACGAGTGGACGTGTGCGCAGGCGGCCAAGAGAGGCCATCTCGAGGTGCTGCAGTGGGCTCACTCCAACGGCTGTCCCTGGAACGCGACAACGTGTGCCATGGCGGCCGCGGGAGGCCAGCTCGGCGTGCTCCAGTGGGCTCACTCCAACGGCTGTCCCTGGGACGAGTCGGCGTGTACAAGTGCGGCCAAGGGAGGCCATCTCGACGTGCTGCAGTGGGCGCGGGCCAACGGCTGTCCCTGGAACGAGTTTACGTGCACGTTCGCAGCTTACGAGGGCCACTTCGAAGTGCTCCAGTGGGCGCAGGCCAATGGCTGCCCATCACCCCACAGACACAGAGACTGAGGATTGGAGGTGTGTGTGTGAAGGAAGCTGAGGGAGGCCATCATAGTGAACAATCAATGAATCAATCAACGTGCACTGCGAGCTCCGTTCGCTCTCAGTGGCGGCCTTCTCCTGCTCGGGCGTCACCTCGAGGGGCACGGCCTGTGAGTCGTGCGATCTCGCTGTCGCGCTTGAGCTCGAGCGAGAACAGCTTGGCTTCGGTCTCAGCTACCTCCTCCTCCTCCTTGCGCTCCTCTGCCTCAAGCAGCCGTCGCTGTTCCTCTTCCTCCTGCGTCGCTTGCACTTCTCCTCCTCTTCGCGCTCGCTCTCTGATCTGGTCCATGAGCAGGGTCTCCCGCTGGCCCCAAAGATCTGCAGCCAAAGGAGTCGTCATCATCATCAGCAACACCACTTCAACTTTTCCCTCATCATCTACAAGCTCATTGAAGGATAGCCCTTGTTTGGTAATTGGTTTCCTTATTTGTTTGCACTTGGAATGTGCATTGATGCCGAACGATGAAGGTGGTGATGATGATAAAGGTGATGGTGAAGAACCAGCTTGTCAAAGACGGCGCCGGGTTTTGCTGGCATCATGATAACAGAGCTGTGCTCTTTGCCAACATGAAACACAACTATTGATGCAACATGGGGGCGAGGAGACAAATGTTGAGGAGGGCAGCAACAAAAAAGTTGGGGGTGGGACTGGAGGCGAGGGGTGCTTGGAAGGGGCGTCGGATGTGCTGAGAGGTTGCTGTTGAGAATACTGCCAAGGTTTGCGTGAGGTGCGCGCAGAGGCCCGCTATGTGGTATCAACAACACACAAACGACTCAGACAGCACATCGTCATTCATTTGCCCCACCGCTTGCCGCTGGCCGCCCAGTCCCGTGTTCTCTAACCAAACTCTTCATGGTCTCGCTCCACGTTATGAGAGCAGAAATCAGGCATGCAACGGCTATTGTGGGTTCACTTTTTTCAATCTCAAACCTTTGTTTGAAATCAAAATCGTTACAATGCAAAATTACAATGCAATCCTAAAATTTCAATCACAGTAACGTTGGCGGGCATGTCATTGATAATCTGCGCCATGGGTGGTGAGCTTGAGAGAGCTCTTGCCGCTGCAGCCGCCGCCAAACCTGGGCTGTTGTCTTCCCAGGCCTGCATGAGAGGACCCACTTCAGAACCAGCCAGTAGACCGCCAAGACTGGTCAATATCACACGATGGCGATGCATGTCAGCCTCAGGCTCAAGCTGGCGCACCGTCAGGAGGGATTCCACGCTCAGAACTCACACATCGCCCACCAGGCAGACTACCCGCTGGCCTTCACCTGGAGTGAGACGGCGTCTCCCGCTGACGGCGGAACGCTCGACACATGGAACAAGTGCAGAGGCACCAAGGTGCACGTCTCCCTCCACAGCCTGCTCAGCGCTGTACGTGCCTCTTAACTCTCAGCTGTGAGCATTAATATAAATACCATCTCTGTTCTTCACTCATACTTCTGATCACGTTGCTGTCTCTCTTGGTGATGTCTTAGTTGTCGACTAAGGTGACTTCAATCGACGGCGCGAGGTTGTCCTGGGCGTGCACGTCCTCTCCACCTGCAACACCAAACACACAGCAGGTCAGTCTGACTAGCTCATGCACTTCATCGTGCTTGTCATATTGTGTCGTTGGGTGCCGAGTGTGGCGTGCGGGCGTGTGAGTCGTGCGTGATTACCTCGGTGATGCCGACGAGCGAAGATCTGTTGTGGTTGAGCTTCTCCTTGCGCTCAAGGATGGCGTTGGCCAGCTTGAGGAGCTTGGTCTTCTTGTCTAGAGGTTGGCCAGGGACGGTGACTTGATGGTGATCGTTGCGACATACGTTGTTTACATTCAGAAAAGAAAAAAAAGAAAATGTACAACAACAAGAAAAATTTTGAAAAGAAAAAGAAAAAGAAAAAGCAGAGCAAGATCATCAGGGCAGAGATGGCGGACAAGAAGGAGGTCAATCAGGCCAAGCTGCAGGCCCTGACCTCGGGCGCCAAGAAGAAATCGCCCTTCCAAAAGCAGCTCGAGCAGATCGAAGCCAAAAAGAAGGCACGCACATGCATCCCCCCCCCCGGCCCGACCCAAATCTCGCGCTACACGCGATGCCTCTCTGCCTCGCTCATCCTTGAAGGCTCGTGCAATTCCTCTGACTGGTCTTCTGCGTGCAGAAACAAGAGGAGGAGGCGGCGGCTATGCTCGATGAGTTTGTCGCGTCGTTCGCAGCAGATGAGGACAAGGGCAGCGGCGGCGGCAAGACGTTCGTGCGCGGCGAGACGTTCGTGCCGCACACGGTGCTGGACAAGGCGTCGGCCACCTCGACGGCGTCCTCGGGCAAGATCTACAAGCCGGCACCCAAGATCAAGACCGCGGCCGCGTTCAAGCAGGAGGAGACGCCTGCGACGGTCGCGGCGGCTGCGGCGGCCCAGGACAAGTCCACACGATCGATCGATGAGCTCAAAGACATGTTCATCAAGTGCGTCCGTCCTCCTCGATCGTCGGAGACGTGCACTCTCGTCTCGCATTGCACGACTCACTCACCCATGTGATGTGGACGCGGGCACACAGAGAACAGCAAAAGCGAGACGAGCGGTACTCGGGCGTGTCGCCCGAGAAGGCGAAGCAGTTGGAGCGCATGGATCGGCTCAAGGAGCTGAGCGAGAGCCTTCCGCCGCTGGGATCACACGACTCTGGGGACCCCCACACCACCAACCTCTATGTGGGCAACGTGTCGCCGCAGGTGCGACGCAGAGCTTCTCTCCTCTCCTTTAACCCGACGTCGGTAGCTGATCTACTTACCCACTCTCCCATCCATCAGGCTAACGAGGAGCTTCTGAGGAAGGAGTTTGGCAAGTATGGCAACATCTACAGCGTCAAGATCATGTGGCCGCGAACCGACGAGGAGAAGCGGCGCAACAGGAACTCGGGCTTTGTCCAGTTCGAGAAGCGCGAAGACGCCGAACGCGCCAAGGACGCTCTCAATGGTACCGTCATGCCGTGGAAGAGCCCAAGATTGTTGTTGCCTCATCGCTAACATCGCCTTGTGCTGTCACTGCTTGCAGGGGTTGAAATAATGGGCTATGAGCTGCGCATTGGATGGGGCAAGGCCGTCAGCAAGCCGGTGCCCGGAGGCATTGGCGCGGTGCCCCCAAGCGTCACTCCTCCGGTGCACGCTGCTGCTCCTCCAGCATGGTCCGCAGCCCCTAGCGGAGGTGCGGCCGTGTCTCCGCCGCAGTCGGCGCCGGGCCTTCTCGGGATGGCCCCACCGCCACATGGAATGCAGCAGGGCATTCCTCCACATGGTGGTATGCCACCGCAACAACCCGGGATGCCGCTCGGCATGCCACCACAAGGCCCACCACCACAGTTCATGCCAGTGCCGGGAGCTCCTATGCCGCCGCCGTTCTTTGCTGGACCTCCGCCACAGCAGCCATTCATGCACCCTCCGGGCATGGTTCCTCCACACGCGGGCATGGTACGTCCTGTGACTTGAGTCTCTTGGCTCGTGCGTGATGTGCACGCGTGAGGCTGACATTTAGCACATCATGCCACAGCCCGGAATGGAGATGATGGGACACCCGCCCCCGCCGCATGGATACATGCCGCCAGCGCCGCCACAGCCTGGATACGCTCACCCGCCGGTACCTGGTGGAGGCGCCTATCCGCCGCCGGGCTATCCGCCGCCACAGGTCATGCCGCTTGGTGAGATTCGCGTGGTCCCACCAACCGATCCCGAGAAGCTACAACTCATACACAAGCTCGCCCAATACGTAGCCAAGGAGGGACAGCACTTTGAGGTAACCCTCCTCTCCTCGCTTCCTCTCAATCTGCCCTGCCATTACCACCAGCTCACGCTCGCTCTCCACCCCATCTCAAAAACGCAGCAACTCATCGTCGAACGCGAGAAGGGAAACGCCAAGTTCCAGTTCCTGATCCAGACCGACTCGCCAGACCACATCTACTACCGCTGGCGAATGTTTTCCCTCGTGCACGGCGACACCATGGAAATATGGAGGCTCGAACCCTTTCAGGTTCGCCAGCATACCAATTCTCTGATCCGCGCTGCGTTGGTGCTGGTCTGGTGAAGCTCACCCTCCTCCTCCTGCACATCCAGATGTTTCCCGGTGGACCGTTCTGGTTCCCACCGCCACTTCCGGGCATGGAGCCAGTCCGTGAAGTGGTGCATCCGTCACTGCCGCCGCAGCAGCCACAGCAACAACAGGCGCCGCCTCAGGTGATAGTCTCGACGGTGCCTGGCACGGAGGTGCGCGGAGAGAAGCGGGGCAGAAGTCGAAGCCCTAGCCCGCGCGCCAGGAGCCGAAGCCGCAACTACAGCCGGTCGCCGAGCCCGCGCGGCCGGAGCCGAAGCCGCAGCAGGCGAAGCAGGAGCCGTAGTCGCAGCCGCAGCAGAAGCTACTCGCGAAGCCCAAGCCGGAGTCGTAGTCGCAGCGTCAGTAGAAGCCGCAGCCGCAGCTCAAGCCGAAGCAGGTCAAGAAGCAGGAGCAGGTCGAGGTAACTTCCATGCACTGCCGTGCACACGCACATGCTCTGTTTGACACGCTTGCGCCTCGCAGACGTCATAAGGAGAGGAGTCGCGATAGAAGCCCAAGCCGAGACGACGACCGGTACCGCCGAAGCGGATCGCGCAGTACAGGCAGAGATGAGCGGACCAGCCTTCGTGACAGCCGAGATCACGAACGTGAACGCGACCGCGATCGAGATCGCGGCAGAGACAGGGATAGAGACAGAGAGAAGGACAGGGACTCAGAGAGGGACAGGCGACCACGGAGCCGAGAGCGAGACGCGGACGACTCGCGGCCATTGGGCGGTGCCACGGGCGCTTCGCGGACAGTCCGCAAGGGCAAGGGTCTGTCCGAAGGCCAGCGCGATGATTTTGAGGACCTTCTCCGCGGGCTCAACACGCAGCGACCGCGCATCCGCGACGCTATGGGCTTCGCCATCGACAACTCGGAGGCGGCGAGCGAGATCGTGCAGGTGCTCACCGAGGCGCTGACGCTGGACGAAACGCCCATTCCGATCAAGATTGCGCGTCTCTTCCTCGTCTCTGACATTCTTCACAACTCCACCGCCGCCGTGCGCAATGCCCACGCCTACCGCTCGCTGTACGCCTCCCCCTCGTACCTCCTCACTCTGCGCAGAGCGTTGGCTAACGTCATATCGCCATACTCTGACAGGTTCCAGAAACACCTGCCGAACGTGTTTGAGAGCTTCAGCCAGGCGCTTCGCAACGCGTCTGGGCGCATGTCGGCGGAGCAGCTGAAGGAGCAGGTGATGCGCGTCCTGCGCGTATGGGAAGCGTGGAGCGTGTACCCGCAGCCGTTCCTGGCCACCCTTCAGGAAACGTTCCTGCGTCCAGCGCCGCAGGATGAGCGCAACAAGGAGGTGCCCGGTACCAGCCACACAGAGGGCGAGGAGGACGAAGATATCGACGGCATCCCACGTACCCTCTCTCTCTCTCTCTTTTGCTCTGCCAGCTCAACCTCTAGTGCGGTGGCCATGCTTACACCCTGTGGTTCTCTCGTGTGCGCTCAGTCACCGAGGAGGAGTACAGGTCACTCATGGAGCAGCACACAGCGTGAGCCGGTTCATTGCATTCGACCGACGCAAGACGAGACAGCCCCCACCATAAACCCGATTGCTGGGCAATTACAACTTACCTAGCCCTAAGCAGGCCCGTGCGTGTAAGTGAGCGCTGCGTCTTCTCCTTCTCTCTCTCTCTCTTGTTGGTGTCACGAACGCGGTCGAATGATGATCATCGCGGTGAGAGCCCCCAGGATTGCGAACACCTTTCGCGTGTCAAGGTCCACGCCTGCCACAGCAGCAGCGTTGTAAGCTTGGTTGGTTCTCATCATGAACATGATGGCGCAGAGCTGTACCTGATGCGCCAGCCCTCTGAAGCCGCGCCACTATGCCGCCCTTGGGGATGTCGCCCTCGTAGAGGCCCATCAGTTTAGCCAGCAGACTCCCTGATGTGTGTGCGGGTGAGGCGGGTGCATTGTGGCTCGTGGAAGAAATAGAAGAGCATCGGGTGAGGGCGCTGCTCAACCTGCTCGCACGCCCTCCTCCGCGGCGCCTATCAGAAACAACAAGCATTCGGGGGCAAAAGCGCCCACGATACCACCCAGTATTGCGCGCTTCGCCAGCCCCACCGCCACGTCCTTGACCTTGAGCAGCCCCTCCATAATGTTTTATTGCACGTTTTTTATTTATTCTTTTTTTATTTTAGTTGTCCTTCGGCGAAAAGACAAGTCAAGAGCGTCACTTGTTATTAATGTCGACACTTGAAACGAAAAGAGGAGAAAAGAAATAAATACAAAATTATTTATTAGTCCTGGAAGAAGTGGTGCGGGGTGGTTTGGATCATCGCCCCATCATCATCGTCGTCACGATCACCTCCTGCCTGCCCGCCCCCTGGTCCCTCTGGCCCGGCAGCAGCAATAAGAGGTCAATAATTATTTGATTTATTATTTATTTCGATTTCACGGACGAACGGAAACAACAGCAACAACAAAAAAAATGTTAGGTGGTCGCGAGGGCCATCTTAGTTCGATCGATTCCGCCCTCCTCCTCCTCTGCCTCCTGTACAGAACGGCTGCAGGAGGCTCCGCCTTCCTCCTCTTCCCCTCCTCGCGATCTCTATCGGCATCAGCTGCAGCATCGACATCTCCGTCCGCCATGGAGTTCCATGCTGCAGCTCGATCATCGAACGGCCGCGTCGACGTGCTCTCGTCGTCGTGCAGCTGCTTCCTCCTCTTCCTCCTCTCCCTCTCCTTCTCCATGCTCGTGCTCACGTCCCCTGCCGCGGGACAGCAGCAGCAGCTCCCTCAGCCCCAGCCTCAGCCGCAACAGCTGCACGATGGCGCAATGCAGCCAGTCAATGAGATTAATCTCATCTGGTGGGGTACGTCCTCGTGCCCCCCCCCTCTGCCCACTTGCCCTGGGCAGCTGCCCTTTCATTCTACCCCCCCCCCATCCACGCAGAGATCTGGCTTTCTTTATTTTATTTTAAAAATTAATTATATTATTATATTAAATCTTTAATATCCCACGCAAATCAAATTAAAATCAAATAATAATTTATTTTTATTTGCACATTTATTCAAGTTATTTCCCGTGTGAACCGAGCCTTGAGTGGTACCATTTATTTTATTAAAATTTATTTATTTTGTTAATTATATGCAATTTTTTATTCTTGTCTGTGGTGCGTCCGACACGTTGTGGCGCTCACGGTCGTGGCTGGGGTGGTGCAAGCAGAGCCCGATACGGACAAGGAGAACGGCAGCGCGCCCGAGGCGGGAGGTGGCGGCGGGGCGATGGTGGCGGGAGGAGGAGGAGGAGCACTGGCCGGGGACTACCACGACCACTTTGTGCGGAGCGACGAGGCGCGAGGCCCCGCGCCGCAGTCGGGCCAGCGCAAGATCACGCATGTGCCCGCCAGCTCACGCAGCGCCGACCAGTACGAGTTCGTCCCCGAAAGGTTTGTCTGTTTGTGTGAGAGAGAGCAACCCCTCCCTCCCTTGACAATCACGCGTGTGTGTCGTGCGGTGATTGTACTGACACAGAGACTACTACCTGATGTGATGTCGTGTGTTGTGTGTGCGCAGTCGCAAGGTGGTTCGCAAGGGCGATGCGGAGGGACCGCTCTCCGGTGTTGGCCCCAGCAGCGTGATGACCCTGCCCCAGCTCGTTATCATGCCACCATTCCTGGACTTCAAGGAGAGGTACCGTCCCACCCACTCCCGTTCCCACTGCACCCGTTCCCACTTCACCACCATCATCTCTTCGTTTCGTCCTCTCTGTGCTTCCGTGAACTCCGAGTTCTTTCCTCTTTTTTCGTCGGAGCGATTTTTCGCTTTGGAATCTCCGCAATTTCTTCATTTTGCGGTGGTGGTGCGCTTCTGCAGGCGTTGACGATGTGTTGGGATCAGCCTGTCTATCTCGCTCATGGTCGCAACATTATTTTATTTATTTTTATTTTTAAATCAAATATTATATTATAAAAAGGAGAATTAATCGAAGTGTGGATGTGTTGTGTGATCATGACACCAGGGCCTTGTGTATGCCCGCTGTGGAAGCGGTCAGCATAATCAACACCTCGGAGCAGGAGGAGCTGCATCTCTTTTCAATATCTACGGACAGCGTGCACTTCCATTCCTCCTTCTTCAAGCAGTCGGTTCGTCTCCTCTCCTCCTCCTCCTCCTGTCCTGTCCTGTCAGTGCGGTTGCGTGCTGCAAGGGCGTGCTATGGGCCAAAGACAAACTCCTGACTTGATGGACTCCGCAACTGTGCAGGTCATCCCGCCACTGGGCAACACCACCGTGTCCATCGTCTTCCTGCCAAGGACTGTTGGGCCCGTGGAGAACCAGCTCGTCGTGCAGACGTCGGTTGGCCACCTGATCTATCAGGTACTTTGCTCTCTCTCTCTCATAAGTGTGGCACAACGCTATATGGTGACGAGGACGAGGAGGTGGACTGATGAATGCGCCGTCTGCTCTGCTCTTTCCTTGTCCACCAGGTGTACGGGCAGGGCATCCTCAACCCGTATCGATTGCACCCCTTTGTGGGCGCAAAGGTGCCTGCGGAAGTGACCTACCGGCCACCGATCGAGATCTACAACCCGCACGACACTCCGCTCCATGTGACCGAGATCTTCACGTCGGGCGGGTTCCTCCACCTCACCCTGCCACCAGGAATCGACGATGAGAACACCGCGCAGCTCTGGGTACGAATTGCCTATGACCGGTCACCGTGTGTGATGTTGGCGCCCTCACTCACGCACACGAACACGAACACAGACCATCGAACCGCACCAAAAGAAGAAGATCATCAACTTGGCCTTCATGTCGCAACAGCCTGGCAAGTACACGGGCTTTGTGAACATCAAGTCGGACAAGGACAACATGATCCTTCACGTGGAGGTCATGGTGGTCAAGGGCGGCCTGCACCGAACGCCGGAGGAGATCGACTTTGCCACGCTCGTGTCGCCGAGCGACAAGCGAACGGCATCATTGCTTCTCCTCAACTCGGGCTCAACGCCGGTGCAGGTCTCCGAGATCTATCCTCTCACGCCTGACCCGCAGCTCTTTGTCAACTTCACGCGGACGGTCATCCCTCCGAACATGGTTCGACCTAACGGCCTATTCGTGTGTGTGTGTGTGTGTGTCGTACGTGGTGGATGTGAGTCTAGGCGTTTACTGACACGTTCTACTACTTCGGCTCTATGTAGGAGGTGGAGATTGCGTCGTTCACGTACACCGGCAGGTCGGAGGGTCAGTTCAATGGCAAGGTACGGTGCACCTTTCACTGCACTCTCCGCGCGGCAAGTCGATCACTGCCAGGTAATGCATGTCCTAACGCTGTTTGGCCTACCTCGTGCAGCTTCTGCTACGAACGAACGACACCAACCCGGCCAACGCCCGAATGGAGATTCCCTACAAGGCCCGTGTCTTGCATGGGTATGGGCTCAAGCCGCCTGTCCACTAAGTGTGTTCTTTATGAGCGTTCATTGACCCTGACATGCACGTGAACGTCTGCCAGATCACTCGGCTATCTGCCGCTCAACACCACGTTCCCTGTGGGAGCCCCTCCGTTTCAGCCCGTGGTGCAGAGCATCGTCTTCACCAACAAGTTCAACGTCCCGCTGGCCATCTTCTCGGCTGAGCTCGATGATCCGCACTTTGAAGTTGTTAAGTTCTCCAGTGGCCTCACCGCTCAGCCGGGCGCCACATGGGTACGCCCCATGCCGCAAGCAGCAGTGACCGCCTGAACGCGTCTATGCCCAGCCCAGGTCTGACACTTTGCATGTGCAGCCTCCGATTACCATCCAGTTCCTGGCCAACAGGACGGATATGATGTATGCGACGGAGCTCGCGCTGTCCACCAACGTGTCGGTCCTGCGCGTGCCGCTCCACTGTTATCATGGACACCTGTCGTATTCGGTGCTCGACACCACCGAGCCCACCGGGGTACGCCACTCGCCGCCAGTGCCTGCCCAGCTGGGAGGACAGCTCGACCCCTCCGCCCTGACACATTGCTCACGCGCGTGTGTGATGCAGCAGACACTGACGCAGGTGATTGACTTCGATGTGCTGGGCGTCAACGAGATCCGTACGCGGACCATCAACTTGACCAACTCGAACCCCGTCAAGGTGGACATCAACTGGATGGAGACCAACGTGGAGGGCCTGGTGATCAAGCTGGACAGCGTGTGGAATTCGCACGGCTATGCCACGTCCGGACGTCTCGTCGAGGCCAACAAGCAGAAGCTGGCCACGGACAACAGAGCGTACGCTTTCGACCAACAACTCGCCTTCTCACTTTTGTCGCTGAGCGTGCTGTGGTGAACTTCATTCTCACCATCGGGGCATCCGTACTCTGCAGTGACGATTCACCGTTTCTTGCGCTGGAGCCCGGAAACAGTGCCATCTTCACCGTCGAGCTGTCGAGTTCACTGTACGTGTAACACACATGATACCACCAAGACTCTTGGGCGTTGGGTTGGCTTTCTTCTTCACGCTCATCATTTCTCCATCCTGTGATGTCTGGGAGCACAGAGAGGAACAGCGAGAGGGTGCGATAACGTTTCACACGGCGTTTGAGGACCTGCAGATGGTGGTGCGATACCACGCCATCAAGGGCAGCCTCACCATCACGCCATCCATCATCCAGTTTGACACCCCGGC
Source organism: Acanthamoeba healyi (assembly GCA_000826305.1). Taxonomy (NCBI): domain Eukaryota; phylum Discosea; order Longamoebia; family Acanthamoebidae; genus Acanthamoeba; species Acanthamoeba healyi. Next base: position 261,765 of record CDFA01025757.1, on the reverse strand, counting down.
TTTCCCCGGCCGCCTGCTCAACAAGATCATCACCGCCAAGTCCACCTACAGGTAAGTCTTCATCCCTCTTCGCTGTCGCCGTCGTGTCGACCTTGGCCCAGAGTTGTTCTCGTCCTCACACATTTCACCTCCAGCCGGCCAATCCACATCTCGTCTATCACGTCGTCTGATGCGCGGTTGATTCCGCTGCTCACCAACACGACCCTGCAGCCCAATCAGCGGTCCGACATTGGGTACGGCAGCGCCCCAACACAATGGCATCTCGCTCATTCTCTCGTGTGCTGATCTTCGTGCATCTCTCTCTCTATGCGCCCCATGGTGATCACCTGGCCAGCATTGTCCTGTTCGACGCCTCCAAGGGTCCGTTGGACGACAACTACCTAGTGGAACCGTCCATGGCGGCTCAGGCCGGCCTCTCGCGAGTCGGTGAGCCGCTGAACAAGCGCGACATCCAAGCCCACCAGCGGGTTCGTGACATCCCACACTAGTGAGGTAACATGTGAGGTAATTTATGACCAACTGACATCGTTTACTGCACGGTGTCGTCCGCAACGTCATCCGTTCAGAGGGCGCAAGCGTGGAAGCGACTGGAGGACGAGGGGAACACGGAGATCCGAGGAACGCTCACCATCAACACGGATGTGGTGATGGGCTACACGCTGGCCGTGCGCGCCTCGCTTGCGATGCCCGCCGTCCCGCAGATGCGATCGCTCAATTTTGACCTCACGCAAGTGGGCTCGCGAGTTGGTCAGGTCGTGCCCGTGCACAACCCTTCCGACCACTCCATCAGCGTGCAGATTCTGCCCTTTACCTCCGAGGTTCGCCCTCTCCTCCCCTCCGCGCGTTCACTCGCGATGCACGTTTGCCAACCGCTCGTTCACGCAGGACGAGGTGGACCCTCTGCTGCCATGGCACCAGGGTTCCACTTCATTCTACCTGCCGCCCGAGGCTCTCACACTCCACTCCATCGCTCCCCACGCAACCGTACAACCGCCCTTCCTTCCTCGCCAAACGCAGCACACCCAATCATAGGTCCTGACCATCACCCTTCTTGCGCGCGATCCTCAGACTGAGCTGGGTCCGGTGTTCTTCGCGCCGCATTCGCTGGAGCACGTGAACGCCACCCTGTACATAAAAAACAACCTCACCATCGTCGATGCGGTCGAACTTACCGGCGAAGGTGGATCCGGACAACTGCTCTTCGAGGTAAGGCCGCACGCGTACCTATCACGCACGCTCGCGCTCGTGTGACGCGTACTCATCATCGTCTTGCTGGCTACTTCATCAGGAATCTGGGGACGAGGTGGGCGAGCTGCTGTTTCAAGTTGATCGGGCGCATCTCTTGCACTGCACCTCCAATGGTAACCACGGCCGTGCTTTAGCTGGGGGGCGCTGTTGACGTGCTCCCCGCGACGAGGGCTAACCTGACGCCACTGTGACCGTCCGCGCAGATCCTGGACATTCCAAGAAGGAGGTGGTGCTGACCAAGGTGTTCCGCGCGGTCAACAAGGGCAATCTCCCCGTGGACGTTCGCTCGCTGGCCATCAACGGGCGGAAATGGTAACGCCACCACGCACCATCCATGCAATATGTAAAGGCGTGTGTGCACGGCCTCGGTGTGGCTGACGTTGTGGTTGCTTTTAGTGAGGGCTATGGTTTTGCAGTGGAGGGCTGTGAGGCGTTCGTGCTGGGCCCGGGTGAGGTCCGCGACGTGCGGATCGCGTTCCGACCGGACTTCTCGTCGTCCATGGTCAAGCGTGATCTCCTCATCGCGACCTCGCAGGGCACGCACTCGTTCCCGCTCGTGGCCACGCTCCCTTACGACCTCTTGCCTCTCTGCGTCGACTCCCAGCCGCACGGTACGCCGAAGCTTCTGCGTCTTGCAGCATGAGCGCGATGTGAGGGAGGACAATACTCTTTCGTGACTTAATCTGATGATGACTACGCTCACAGGCGATCTGGAGGAGACGGTGAAGAACACGGTCAAGGGATTCATGCTGCTGGTGTTTGCGATGATGTCGCTGGTGCTGGCCAAGGAGTACTTCCCGCGCAACAAGCGCGGCGTGCGGACCAGTTCGCGATCCAAAAAGTACAAGGACAAGAAGGCCAAGTACAGTGATCCTGAACCAGGTATGGATCGGCACCACCTCCCCCTTCTTCTCCCTCGCGTGCGTGCGTGCGTGGACAGACCCTGGCTGACGTGGTGACGGCAATGTGCCGCACGTGATGCAGAACTGAAAGAGAATCAAACGACAATCGAGCTGTCGAGTGCGCCACCACGAGGCAAGAAGCTGCCAATGCCGTCGACCATGGGCGTGTCCGAGTTTGAGCGGTTGCTCGAGATCGAGTTTGCCCAGCACCGCCAGCACGAGAAGGATCTGCTCAGTGCGGCGCAGGCCGCCACCGCCATGGACAACACTTCCGCCGTCGGTTCGGCGGCGGCGGCTGCGGACAACGGCAGTCCTGCCGCTGGCTCCACCGCCGCCAGCTCTGCGGGCAGCAACGGCGTCGACAAGGACTCCACCAGCGGGGCCAACAACCACGGCAGCCGGACCGGCCCTGCGGCGAACGGAAGCGGCAAGGCCAGCGACCGGAACTTGTTGCATCTCACCAAGGACAAGGGCCTCTCGGGTGCTGCAAGCGCTGCCAATGGTACAGACACAACGATGACCACCAGCAGCGCCAAAGCTGCTGTTGTTGCTGCCCCGTCGGTCAGCGGCAGCGGCATGCGGCGACGGAGCGAATCGAATCCGACCCCGCCTCCTCCCGAGGTGATGACGATCATCGCACCCGGGCCGCAGCCGCGCTCGACAGCCGTTGCCGCGGGCTCGTCGGGCGAACGTCGCCTGACCCATCGCACCACCAGCGCCACCACGGTCTCAACCTCGCCGCCCCCGCAGCGCTCAACGTCGCTGGCTTCCCTTCCACCGCTCATTCCGGTGAGCAGCGGAGGCAGCAGTGACTCGACGACAGCGGTCTCCGGAGCAGTGGCGCCGGTTACGACGGCGAAGGACGATGTCGGCGCGACGACCTTCAGCCTCAGGCGCAGCCGTGGTGGCGGCGTCGATGCCGATAGGCGAACCGACAAAAAGGCCGCAGGCGGCAAGCTTGCGCCACCGCAGCAGCCTCAGCCTCAGCCTCAACCGTTGCCGCCGCGCGCTGGTGGCAGCAAGAAGGACGATCGTGTCGCTAAGGAGGAACGCGAGAAGGAGAAGGAGGACCGCGAGCGCGGCGGACGCACACGTGAGGACAAGTCCCGGCGCGAGCGCGACGATAAGGAGAAGGACAAGGAGCGACGCGAGCGAGACCGCAAGGAGCGCGAGGAGCGTTTGCGGCGTGAGAAGGAGAAGCGCGAAAAGGACGAACGCGAGAGAAAGGAAAAGGAGAAGCGTGAGAAGGAGGAGCGCGAGCGACGTGAGGTCGCCGCGGCCAATCGGCGCAAGCAGCAGCTGCTTCAGCAACAGCAGCAGCAGATGCTGATGATGGAGGCAGAGAAGGAGAATCAGCGGAGGGAGCGCGAACGCGAGGAGCGTGAGCGGAAGGACCGCGACCGCAAGAAGTGCGCGGCAGACGAGGCCGAGCGTCTGGCGCGAGAACGCGAGAAGGAGCGCGAGCGCGAACGCATGCTCGCCTTCAATCGCGCTCGCTCCGAAGAGCGCAAGAGGGTTGCCGCCGAAAAGAAGGTACGCAGCGGCTTCCTTCTAGTCCTTTGCGCTGTTTGGAACTGGTATGAGTTGTGTACTGACGATCCGTGACCACGGATGCATGCAGGACGCTGCTGCCACCACCGTCGCGGCCTCCATCAAGGGCAACAGCAACGAGGAGGAAGGAATGGGCGATTGGGTGATCCTCACCAACAAGCCCAGCGACATGGCAAGCGACTTGGCCAGGTCGAGGGATCGTGACAGCGGCATCGCCGGCATGAACACGAGCGGCGACGAGCGCCACGCTCAGCAGCGCAGCCTTTCTCTGGGCGGCTACAGCAGCGGCGAGTCGCGGGACGATGTCGTGCCGCGCAAGGACCGAGCCAGCACGGCCAACAAGGCGCCGCCGGGCGTGATCGGCAGCCGCAAGGGGCTGACCGCGTCCATGCCCGCCACGGGCAGCGGCGACATCCTGCCGCAGCGCCCGGCCAGCTCGGCCTCTTCGCTTTCGGCGCTGCTGACGACGTCTGCGCCTGCTGTTCCCGTGACCGCCGCCGCCGCATCTCGCTCGCGGCCGCTTGTCAACCCGTGGGCCATCGACGACGACGACCGCGAAGAAGAGTCGCAGGACTATCTCCAGGGCTACAGTGAGGACGAGCAATACGGTGGCCATCACCACACAGGCGGCACTGGTGTCTCCTCGCTGTTTGCCGGCGGCGGCTTCGGCCCGTTCGTGAGCAGCGGCGTGGGCGCCGGCGACTACTATGCGAGCTCGGCGGCAGCCCATGGCGTCGACCAGCAGATCAGCGCGGCCTCCATCTTCGCGCCCCAGGGCCCATTTTCAGCGTTCTCCACCGGGCCGCAGACCTGGGGAGCGCCCGCGCATCACCACCCGCATCACCACCACAGCGGGGCCGCGTTGCCGGCGGTGTCTTCGCTCTTCTCGCTGCCCGCGCCGCTCGTGCCGTCTCCACCTGGGTCGCAGTCACTTGCGTCGGCGCCGACTCATGTGCCGACGCGTACCACAAGCAACGGCAAACGCCCGCTGCGGTCGCCACCAGGGCTCAGCTCGCCGCCCATCGCCATCCAGCAGCAACGCATGCATCCGCTCTACGAGGACCTGGACGGCGGCCTCGAGTACGGCAACGACATCGATGACGACGGTGATGGCGAGGGCGAGATGGACGACATCGACGACATGACGGGCGGGTCGCCCAACAACTACGACCCGTTCCTGTCGCCGTCGGCCTCGTTCTTCTCATCGGGCGGCATGACCTCGAATTCGCCGTCCGCTTCGTTCTTCTCGGCGTTTGGCGCCTCGGCGCTGTCGTCGTCGCCCACGTCGTCGCCCTCGCTCGAGCCGGCGTCGACGCCCTCCTACGACCTCTTCGCCTCCCACCCGCTCGGCTTTGGTCGCCGCCCCATCGGCCCGCCCGTCGCCGGCCCGTCGTCATCCGCCTCGCTCGCGTCGTCCCGCTCGGCCGCGGCCACAGGCGCGCAGCCCACCAGCGCTCAGAGCCTCAGCCAGCGTCAGCAGCAGATGAATCGGAAGGAGTCCTACGACTCGTACTTTGCCGCGTTCGATGCCCCGCTCGGTCCTCACCATCACCACCACTCGGGCTCGGTCATGACCATCAACAGCATGCACATGGCCGCCGCGTCCGATCTCGGCGCCATCGCCGATGACGACGACGGGCTCGAGAGCGACATCCTCAACTCGTACGACGAATCGAGGACGTCGTCGATGGACTCGCTGGCGGCCAACTCCCTGTCGTTCGATCTCATCGACGAGCGAGATCATCAACATCACCGCCACCACCACCATCCGACCTACTACCACGCTGTCGACGAGGAGGAGGGTGAGGACGATGAAGACACCACCTTCCCCTGAGACCCCTTTCCTCGGCCTTCTCGGCTTCAGCTCTCTCTCTCTCTCTTTCCCTTCTCTGCCTTGGTTTTGTGGATTTTGTGAATATATGATCACCTTGAGCTCATCTACTCCTCGTGCATTCAACACTCCCCTTTTCTCTTCATGCAGAGGAGAGTAATAGGAGTTAGTGGCTGGGCAATAGGAGTTGATGGCACAGTGTTAGGGCCAATAAGATAAAAACAAGGATCAACAATACAACAGGCTGGTGGCCTAACCTGTTGTTGAATAAAGGCCTTTTAATTTAATAAAAAGGCCCAACTGTCTACTATCCATCAACAACAGTACAACAGAGACGAAGGAGGAGGAGCAAGTGGCAATGGAAGAACTCATGCCTGAACTGGTGGGGCTTGTGCTGAGCCAAGTGGACAGCGTCAGCCTCGTTGCATGCCGCTTCGTGTGCTCCACCTGGAAGAGTTGCGCCGCCCCTCCTCCTGAGGAAGCGCTGCAGCCAGGCTGGAGCAGCAAGCGCTTCCGCTTCAGCGAGCTGGTTGCAGCAAACGGCTGGCTTGACGTGCTGCAGTGGGCGCGGGCCAATTGCTGTCCCTGGGACGCGGCGACCTGTGCGTGGGCAGCCGAGGGAGGCCATCTCGAGGTGCTCCAGTGGGCACGGGCCAACGGCTGTCCATGGGACGAGAAGACGTGTGCGCATGCGGCCCTCGGAGGCCATCTCGAGGTGCTCCAGTGGGCGGGCCAACGGCTGTCCCTGGGACAAGTGGACGTGTGCGCATGCGGCCCTCGGAGGCCATCTCGATGTGCTCCAGTGGGCGCGCGCCAACGGCTGTCCCTGGGACGAGGAGTCATGTGCAATGGCGGCCAGGGAGGGACATCTTGACCTGCTCCAGTGGGCTCGCGCCAACGCCTGCCCCTGGGATCGGTGGACGTGTTCCATGGCGGCCAAGGGAGGCCACCTCGAGGTGCTGCAGTGGGCGCGCGACAACGGCTGTCCCTGGAGCAGCTTTACGTGTTTGGCGGCAGCCCTTGAAGGCCATCTCGAGGTGCTGCAATGGGCGCGGGCCAACGGCTGTCCCTGGGACGAGTTGACATGTAAGTATGCAATGGAGGGAGGCCATCTTGAAGTACTCCAGTGGGCACAGGACAACGGCTGCAAGCCCCACGCTGGGACCGGTTAGGGCAGCTACCAATGAAGAGGATCTCACAACTTGGTGGTGATGATCTGAGCTTCGTGGCCCACACACACACACCCTCTGTCTCTCTCTCTCTCTTCGGGACGGTGACACGATCAGTACAACAATGACAACGAGTTGAGCTTGATCAGCCTCATCTTGTGTAGGCCCTGATTGCACTCGCACGCCAGCCTGGAGGCCACATCAGCCCACACGACAGCGCATAACACGCGTAAAACGTGACTGCAATGCCATCACCAACGACCTTCAAGACATCGCAACCAGTACATGTGGAGGGATCACTCAGTGGCATCAACATGACGACCAGCCTCTACCTCGTTTGCATAGTCACTCTCTAAAGTCAAATGACACCACGGGCTCTACAGAGGAGGGGCAGTGCACATCTTCCCACCAGTTCAGGCATGAGTTCCTCCATCTTGTACCCCTTGTCCTCCTCCTTTGTCTTTGTCTCCTCTTTACAGCTCCTGTTTCCCAGCCACTAAGACCACTGCATGAAGAGAAAAGGGTATATATGTATGAATAAATATGAGCTGGTCCCAGAAAGGAGTCACAAGGGTGGTGGCTGATGTTTGAAGTGGTGCTCATGTAGTATGATTGCAGTTGCAGAGTGTGGTTTGCAGGAGTGGATGAACTGTGATGAAGGTGAGATGTTATTTGATGAAAAGGCTGCTGGAAGATTTCAGTTGTACTTATTCTCAGACCTGTTGGCATCACATTTCATAAATCAGTACAGAAATTCACCAAGCCAACAAAAAAAGTGATCATGAAGGACCCTTTTTACAACCTCTTGCTATTCAGGTGTGTATTGTCTGATTCAATTAATTGTTTTGCACTCAGAATGAGCTGGTGGCAACCACAGGTGGGAGGCTAATGAACTTCCACAGAGTTATATGAGATATAAAGAGAGACAGGTTTCAGCTGTATGTGCGGTTTTATTGGCTAAAAACTGGGAAAGAGTGTATTCCTGGGTGTCATACTCCAACAGCAAACTTCTGATAAGGAGTTTTGTATAATGCAACAGCATTTCTCTTCGTACGGAGTTGGCTGGGCAAGGTTGTGGGGCTGTGGCCAATAAAGACAATAACAAGAAGGAGACGAAGACGAAGGAGGGGGGACAAGATGGAAGAACTCATGCCCGAACTGGTGGGGCTTGTGCTGAGCCAAGTGGACAGCGTCAGCCTCGTTGCATGCCGCTTCGTGTGCTCCACCTGGAAGATGTGCGCCGCCCCTCCTCCGTTAGGCTTTCGCAGCGAGCTGGTGGCTGCCAACGGCTGGCTTGGCATGCTCCAGTGGGCACGAGCCAACGGCTGTCCCTGGGACAGGTGGACGTGTGCCCCTGGGACGCGCAGACGTGTTCCATGGCAGCCAAGGGAGGCCATCTCGACGTGCTCCAGTGGGCTCACGCCAACGGCTGTCCCTGGAACGAGTGGGCGTGTGCGCACGCGGCCAGGAAAGGCCATCTTGACGTGCTGCAGTGGGCGCGCGCCAACGGCTGTCCTTGGGGCGAGTCAACGTGTGCGCGGGCAGCCAAGGGAGGCCATTTCGAGGTGCTCCAGTGGGCGCGGGCCAACGGCTGTCCCTGGGACGAGAAGACGTGTGCAAGTGCGGCCAGGGGAGGCCATCTCGAGATGCTCCAGTGGGCGCGGGCCAACGGCTGTCCCTGGGACGAGAAGACGTGTGCGCAGGCGGCCAAGGGAGGCCATCTCGACGTGCTGCAGTGGGCGCGGGCCAACGGCTGTCCCTGGGACGAGTCAACGTGTACAATGGCGGCCAAGGGAGGCCATCTGGACGTACTTCGGTGGGCACAGACCAATGGCTGTCCTTGGGATGAGTCGACGTGTGCAATGGCGGCCGCGGGAGGCCATCTCGACGTGCTCCAGTGGGCGCGCGCCAGCGGCTGTCCCTGGAGCACCTTTACGTGTTCGGCGGCGGCCATCGGAGGCCATCTCGATGTGCTGCAATGGGCGCGGGCCAACGGCTGTCCCTGGGACGAGTGGACGTGTGTATACGCGGACAACGGAGGCCATCTCGACGTGCTACAGTGGGCACAGGCCAACGGCTGCAAGTCCCACGCTGGGACCGGTTAGGGCAGCTCCCAATGACGAGGATTCAATAACCTGGTGGCCCACTCTCTCTCTCTCTTCTACATGATGACAGTTGACATGATCACGAAATCCATCGGGGCTAGCGTCAGCTGGAGTTGCACGTGGAGGTGGCGGTGCAGGTGTTCCATGCGAGCGTGTCTTCGAGGTCATTCCACGAGTACGACGACGACGACGAGTTGAGCTTGATCATCCACGTTTTGTGGAGGCCCTGATTGCACTCGCACGCCAGCCTGGAGGCCACATCAGCCCACACGACAACGCGCACAAAGCGTGAGCTACATTGCCCGCACCAACGACCTCCAAGACGTCGTGTTGTGTGCAGCGCATGAGAGCGACCACGTACGTGTGGGGGGTGCACAGAGAGGTGCCGAATGGGCCGAAGCGGAGTCCCTGGAAGGCGACCAGTTCTGACGAGTAGACAGCGTCGATGAAGCTGCTGCGTGTGAGGGGAGTGGAGTCGGGCAGGAGGTCGATCACGAACCCGGCAAAGGCGGCGTCGATGTAGCCCTCGAGCGAGGAGAAGCCAATGTCAGATGGCAACCCGTATGCCTGCATGTCGGACAAGTACTGTGCGACGATGGGAATCGACGTGTCCCACGGGTAGGGCACCACCGAGCTCATATACATCTGCAGGTTCTCCACGGAGATCCCAGCGGTGGCCATTGCTGTCGTGTTGTCGTCCGACATCAACAACGAGAGAGGTAGAGAGCGTAAGAGTCAGCGTGATTTTAACTCCGGCACTGCACACGATGGCGTCGCCGTACCGCTGGTCAAGCCGTCGGCAGAGGCCGAAGAGGTGGCGAATAGCACAGCTCCCGGCCATGAGGCATGGGCCTTCTCGATGAACTGGGTCAAGGGCTGCGAAAAGAAGAGCAAGATGATGTGAGTTCCAGCGTCACTCGAGCAAGTGAGCTGGTGGTACCGTCTGCGTGCCGAAGAGGAAGATTGCCTGAGGCGCCTGAGAGAGGCTGCTGATCGTCGAGTTGATAGTCGCGAACGCCTGGTCGATGTTGCCAGTGTCCGTGGGGTACGAGGCGTGGGCCAAAAGCTTGATGCCCTTAGCACGGAGCGAGTTGTTGAGGGCTTGCAAACCGTTGACGCCCGTGATATCGTTCGACCAGAGGGCGACCACGCGAACAAGGTAGAGGCTGGTGGTCATGTAGTTCACCAGGTGCTTTGTCTCGTCTGCTACAGAGGCTCTGATGTTGATCACGTTCTGAATCCACGGAGTCCGAAGATCCGGTGCCCCGGCAATGGGACCTATCATCGGCGCCGCCAGACTGGTTGCCAGATCAGCGCCCGACCTCGCTGAGTCTTCTCCGACGATTCCTGCATTTGTGATGTTTGATCGGCCACTGAGTCTTGAAGCTGGCGCACAAGGTGACTACCGTATGCGTACCCATCAGCGCCAAGACTGAGTTATCGTTGATGAGGGTGTTGATATTGGCCGTTGCCTTGGTGCTCTGCGCAGCAGGAAATGACCATGTGATGCGTGCGTACCTGCGTGAGAATCACTGGCAAAGCATGGTTTGCTGAACGGGAAATGGACGGGGCTCAGCCAAACGCGTACGTTGGACTGATCATCGCGGGAGATGAGGAGCATCGGCCGCCCGTTGTACCCGCCCCGCCTGGCGTTACGCCCGGCAAACGCAGCACGGATGCCCGAGCGCACCCTGCCCGCCACCAAGGAAGTATCGGCTGCAGCACGGAGGAGAGGACTTCCCAAGTAAGTGCCTCAATCAGCTTCTTGCGTGCTGGCGTCCGTACCAGATGTGAAGTCGGCCGTCTGGCCAAAGGACAGTGGACGAGCCATGCCCGAGGTCTGGGATCCACACACACCGGGGAAGGAGAAGTCTCCGCGTGGGACCGGCACGTACGAGTAGTTGCCCATCAGGGCCATCACGAAGACCTGCGCACGATCGTCAGTGCCACAGCAGGCCGCGGCCATCAGTCACACGGCAGTGCGACGAAGACAAAGATATCCAGGGAGATGCGTGCCTGGCGCAGGCCTTGATTGCAAGTGTTGGAGAACGGCCCGACAGTGACGCTGCAGCCAAGAGCAAGCAAGATCGAGATGAGTTAAAGACGCAGAGAGTCATCAGGTACCAGCAGAATGCACCCAGAATGTACCCAGCAATGTTGAATGTCTTTGTAACGTCGTAGATTGTCTCCAGGAAGAGCTGACGCAGGGCCACCCTGTCCGCCGGGAGCTCCGTGTCAAAGTTGGGCGACGACGGCCAAGTACCCGCATTGCTGTGGGTTGATAGATGGATGTGTCAGCGCCCTGAGGGGTACGCATGAACGCCGAGAGCGATTCGGGACTGACCAACGACCCTGAGTGTGGGGTGGAGCAGTCAGTGACTGGCCATCGCCAAACTTGGTGTTGGCCTCGTCAAAGGCCAGCCTGATGCCCGACGAGAACCTGAGTCCCATATCGGCCGCCGGGGTGAGGGAGGTGTTGAGGGGCGACGACATGCCAAACACGATAGGCGTGTTGGCCGCGCCTTGGGCCTCGCGAGCGTGGAGTAGGATGAGGAGGAGCGAGAGCATCAGGAGCCACCAAGCGGATGACTTCATTCTCCAACACTTACCAAAGAAGAAGCAAGAGCACAAGAAGAGTGTGTGAGAGAGGCAGAGGTGGCGACTGAAAGATAAAAACACATATACCCTGGTATCAACTTATACCCCACGCTGGCTTGTAACAGCCAAGCACCCAGTAAAACAATTTTTGTCGATGCTGCATGCACCAAATTATTCTTAGAATCCGGGCCTTAACCGAGGAATGACCGGTATGCAATTTACGTGGCCGGATTTATCCCTATTCGCCCCCATGTGTTGATGATGCCAGCATGTTGCCACTAGCACTCTGGCCACCAGCACAAAATTGTATCACGTGTCGCCACTGAGGCACTTGCGCAGCTCCCACGCCTGGAGCTGCGCACGGAAGCCGATGTTGGGGCACACGATCGGTCGTCGATCGCGGACAAAGTTGAACGCGGCATCCCAGCCCATCCTCCGCGTCACCATCACGTAGGCGATCACCACGCTCGCGCTTCGCGACACACCCGCGCGACTGCAGCCCCACGTGTGGGCAGCCAGCCAGACATTAGATATGTGGGCGTTACTTCAAGCGCATGCGTTGCGTTGCGTACCAGTGCACCAAGACGTTGGTGTTGGCTTGTCTTGCCTGGTCGATGAACTCAATGCAGGACTCAAAGTGGTCCATGACGTTCTCCGTTTGCACGTCGTCAATCTCCACATGCTTGTACGTGAAATGCTGCACAACGACAACAACAACGTCGCGTCACACAACAGAGTCAGCACAAGACAGTGCGCGGTAATAGAGAACGCAGAGGTGTGCGACGATGGTACCTCGACGAAAGCGGGCGTGAGTTGGGAGGCGACAGTGAGAATGTGCGTGACGCCCAGGTGCTTCAGGAGGTGCTTGTTGACGGCGCCTATCCACGAGCCCAGGTACAGTCCGGGCAGGATCTCATCCGGCAGCATTATGTCCTCTGTTCCGTTGCGTGCATGGACGTGTGAGTGCTGTGTATTCATACAGATGCGATGAAACACACACACACACACACAAACTCTGTGAGGGATCGTGTACCTATAGAATTGTAGTCCCAGTCGCCTCGCTTCGTGAACTCATCGCTAATGTACATCCACCCAGCCGCTTCGGTCTGTTCCTTCGCCTTCGTCTTAACCTCCTCTTCGCCCTCGCTGTCTGTGACCACTTTGTCGAGCGCCAACTTCAGGTCCTTTTGCGTCGGCTTGTCATCGCCGCCCTCACCATCACTCTTCTTGCTCTTCGCCTTCTCCTTTCCCTTCCCCTTCTTCTTGTTCTTCTTCTCCGCCTCCTCGCTCCGCTTTCTCTCTTCTTCCTCCGCTCTTCGCCTTCGCTCCTGCTCCTCGCGCTTGGCATGCTTGAGCGCGAGAGCCTGCGTCTGCCGCTCGAGCTGGAACGGGTTGCCCATGAAGTCGAAGCGCTTGAGCTCCGGCAGCTGCAGGACTTCGACGGGCAGATCGGTCAGATCGTTGAACGCGATGCGCATGCTCTTGAGGCGCGGCCACGACTGCGCAAAGCCCGGTGGCGGGAACTCAGTGATGTAGTTGCACGAGAGCTGCAGCGCGGTGAGGGAGGACATCTGCAACAGCGCCAACGGGAACTCGGTCAGCTTGTTCTCGCTCAGGTCCAGCTCCTGCAATCGCGCGAACCACGGCCTGTTCTCGTCATCAGCGTCACCACGGCCGTCGCTGTTGCTGTCCGCCTTGGTCCCCTCCTCGGCTTCCTTGCTCTTCTCCTTGTTCTTCGCCTTCTCCTCCTTCTTCTTGGCCTTCTTGGCCTTCTTGCTCTGCTTCTTGCCCTCCTTGCCCGACTCTGCCTCGTTCTTTATGGCTAGCGTTCCGTCGCTTTCGCTCTTCTTCACTCTTTGCTCGTCGCCTTCGCCGTTCTCCTCCTGCTCCCCCTTGGCCGCCGCCGCAGCTGCAGCTGCCACCACGCTGCTGCTGGCTACGTCCGCCAGGTCGCTCCCGGGCTGGTCGGCAGCACTGGCGTCGGCGTTGCCGTCGGCCATCGGCGATGGCTCGAGCTCGAATCGGCGCAGGTCGTTGCGGCCGGCGGCGAGGACCACCAGCGAGCGCGGCAGCGGCGGGAGGGAGGTGAGGCGATTGATGGTCACCACCAGCACCGTCAGCCGCGTAAGCTCACGCAGGGACGGCAGCGATTGCAGGCGGTTGGCCGACAGGTTGAGGTGCGTGAGGTTCGTCAGCCGGGTGAGCTCGGCCGGCACGCTCTCTATCAGGTTCGAGTTGAGGTTCAGTTTCTGCAGCGAGGCGAGCTCGCACAGACCCCGCAGCGCGCATACGCCTGCGCTCGTCCTCGTTGAAGACGAGGACGACACTACCTCCGCTCCATCTTCGTCTCCATCTTGGCCATCAGAGATTTGGTGATTTTTGGAGATTTTGGAGGCCATTTCCATTTCGATCATCTCGGTCGAGGGCGGGACGAGCGAGGTGAGGCGATTGCCGGCGAGGGTGAGCTCGGTGAGGTTCGCCAATCTCGCGATGGTGGGCGGGATGCATCGGATGAGATTGACGTCGAGCCGGAGCACCTCGAGATCGTCCCACGAGGTGACCAGGTCGGGGATCTCGACCAGGCCCGCATCGTGGAGGCAGAATTGGCGGTTGTGGGGACGCACCAGCAGCTTGGCCAGGCGGCGCTCGTCGTCGACCGCGGCCTCCTCGCCGCTCGTCGTGTCGCTGTCCCCGGTCCTGTGCGCGGCCTTGCTCTTCCCCTGCCCCATATCTTCAGCTTTGCTCTTGCGCTGGGTCTTCTCAAGCGGTCAGGGTACTATGCTAGTGTGTGACGGTTGTGAACCTTCTTGCAACGGCAACCAGGACAAACATGGTGATGTCGCTTGTTCGTGGACACTTGCGGTTAGCTGAAGCGGTGAGCACTATCTGGTGTTCGGCCAGTGGCGTGCGGCCGATCCAACTCGCTCGTCCCTTGGAAACAACATGTTGCCTCATGGCCGGAGAGACCACCATACGCCTCCATGGCACCACCACGAAGAAGATGAAGGGGGGGCGTGTATGATGAAGTGTTGTTTTTGTTGTTATGTGCAGGTAAATAAAAAGTAGGGGTATGGACAAGATGATGATGGTTGCTGGAGGTCACCCTGGGCGTGGCGGGGGCGTGTTTACATGTCGAGGAGCTTGTGGATGGTGGCCAGCACGTTGCCCTTGTTCTTGGCGAGGAGCCTCTTGTTGAGGGCACGGTCGTGGAAACCCATCTGGGCGAGCTGCTCGAGGATGATGGTCACGCCATCGTCCTCCTCATCAGCGGGCTGGGGAGCGGGCGTGGCGGCAGGGGCGGGAACGGCGGGAGGAGCGTCCTCGATCACGATGTGCACCACAGCGGGCTCCGCGACAGGCTCGGGGACAGCGGGCTCCTCCTTGGTCTCGACGACGGCATCAATCTCATCTTCCTCGCTCTCCGAGGACGAAGAGGGTTCCTCGATGGTAGGGGCGGCAATCGACTGCTGAGGCTCCTCCTCAGTCTTGGTCTCCTGCTCGGCGGCCTGGACGACGATGTCGGCCCACACGCGGTGACCAAACTTGTAGCCACGCGGGCCAGTCAGACGCCAGTTGCTGACAAAGCGGCCAGCCTCGGCGGGCGCGACCATCTCGACAGAGACGTCGGCCTCCTCACCGGCACCGAGAGCGGGCACGGCGACAGAGCCGACCTTGGCCAGGCGCGGGCCAAACAGGTGGGTGAGCGTGGTGCCCTCGGGCCAGGCGCGCTCACCGTCGTTCCGCAGACGCCAGGTCTTGACGAATGGCGCGTTGGGAGCCAGCACGGTGCCGTCATCAATGCTCACGTCGGAGACGAAGCGAGCCGAGAGCATGAAGCGGCACGGGCCACGAGGACGATAGCCCTGGTACTGCGGACCGGTCTTGTCCTGGGGCTGCTGTTGCTGCGGCTGGTGGTGCTGCTGCTGCTGAGGCTGGAAGTAGGGGCAGCGCGAGGCACGGCCCAGGGGGCTTGTGTTGGTGGGCGACGAGGCGAGACGGACGTGCTCCATTCCCCACGGCAGCTGGGTGCGCAGCTTGATGAAGAAGTGGGTCGAGTCGTGCACGCTGGGAGTCCTGGCCTCGCACCTCTCGCACAGGTCGAAGTCGGGGCAGGTCGTGCACTTGTAGCGAATGCCCACGATGCGCTGCTCGCACGCGTCGCAGATGGCGTGGTGGTGCACCTGGGGCGTGCTCGGCGCGGCAGGCGCGGGCGGGACCTGGACGTAGATGTTGGCAAAGATGCTCTGGATGTCGTTGATAAGACGAGGCAGGGTGGTGTTGAAGTCATTGTGGATGGCCTCGGGCAGGCGCTCGGTCAGGAGGTGCTGGACGCGCGAGAACTGCGGGTGCTGCTGGACATAGTGCGCGGCGGTGCGGCCCTCCTGCACGGCCTGGTCGACGCACGAGGTGAAGGTGTCCTGGACGGTCTCCCACGTCTGCGCGACCTCGGGCGAGCTAAGCGCGGCCTCGATCACCTCCAAGAGCTGCGTGGGGCTGAAGGCACCGGCGGACTGCTCCTCCTCGGCCTGCTCCTTGCCCTTGGGCTCCTGAGGCGCGGGGGTCGGGGCGGGGGCGGGGGCGGGGGCGGGCTTCTTGGACGATTCCGAAATGATGAGCCTCAGCAGGGGCTGCTTGGCGGTCTTGACGAATTGGAGGGCGTCGGCGAGCTCGCGGTCGCTGGAGATGGTCACCTTGTCGTTCTCATCGTCGAGGTACCTGATCTCGAACTGGGCCGGGAGGGCGTTGTGGTGGAGCCTCTTGAGCAGGATCCGCAGATCCTTGTAGGCGAAGGCCTGCGAATCGTCGACCGTGATCCTCCTGATCTCGCTGCCGAACGTTACCTTGAGTACGACCATTCTTCTCGAGTTCTTCTTGTACGTGTGGTGAGGTTCTTTCTTCTTCCTAGTAGCAAACCGATCGGTCTCGGTTCTATGGGGGCGGTGAGGGTCTTTTTTTGTCTCGGTGAGGTTCTTGATTGCCGGCGCGCCTTTGTGTGCTGCGAAGTTGCTGTTGCGCGCGAAGAGAGATGATGAAATTTTGCTTTGGGGCCGCAGAAGCCGTTTTTATGGGGGCGGCCGGGGTGTTGGCCCACGTTCTTTGCTGTTGGCTCATCTCCTCTTCGCCGATTCCGCCAGCACAACTTTCCGCGGCAGACTTATCACCGTCGGCATTTGAACGATTATGCATTTACTAAGCCGTTAATATCTCGAATTCCTACATTTCGGGCGCACAACCCGAAGACCTGAATTCCAGCCACTGAGCGCACACCACGAGTTGCTGGCCACCAGCAGAACAACACTTGTCGCGGATTCCTCCTTCCTTCCCATTCTCTCTGGTGTCGGAAGGCCAGCCAGTGGCTTGCTGGCCCTCACGTGCTGCACGTGAAGGGGTGACCGAGGCCATCAAGCTCGCTCGTGTGTCGAAGTTGAACGTGTATTTCGAGTTGAAGGGACGAATTCGCGAGGGTGTGGTGATGGCTCGCCCGCCTGCGAACCCCGCAGGCACCCACCACCAACGTTGTCCTCGCAGCTCCGTGCCAGCTTCCGGCGCTCCGGTCGGACTTGATTCAAACCCGGCCGTCGTCGTGGCTGCAAGTGCGCTGCGCACTCACTGGGGCACCTTGATGGCCATCGCCTCGCGGCCGGGACCCACGCCGATCTTGATGGAATGGCACAACGTCACGGCGTTAGGCGCTTGCGAGTGCACACGAGCAGCTCTGTGACAGTGAGACACACAGAGAGAAGCAGAAGGGGGAGAGTACCCAGGCAATGGGGGTCGCGAGGAGCTCCTCAATACGCCTGACGTAGGTCTGAGCCTCCTTGGGCAGTTCCTGCACGGCGCGCCTAGTGAGCTACCAGCGTCGACGTCTGCAGGCAGTGGCGTTGGCCATGTCGTGGGTGCGGGTACGTACCTCAAAGGTCCTGGCGCTGGAGATGTCGGACTTCCAGCCGGGCATGGTCTCATACTCGACCTCAACCTTGCCCAACACCTCGAGGTTGGCCGGGAAGAAGGGGAGACGCTCACCGTCCACCTTGTAGGCCACGCCGAGCTTGATCTCGTCGAACGAGGAGAGCACGTCCTGAGCGAGCGAGCGCGCATGTGAGCGAATTCACCCATCGGGCCTCCCATGCGATGGCGTGCGACGTACGAGCTTGGTGAGGTTGAGGCTGGTGAAGTCGTTGATGGCCTGCGCGTACTGCATGGCGACAACGTCCAGCCAGCCGCATCGGCGGGGACGACCTGCACAAGGGCGCGACACAAGCGGCGAGTGAGGCCTGCGCGGGCTGAGTCAACAACGACAGTATGAGGCTTGGCAATACCGGTAGTGGTGCCAAACTCGTGTCCCTCGGCGCGCAGCTTCTCGCCCAGAGCGTCGTTCAGCTCGGTGGGGAACGGACCAGCACCCACGCGGGTCGTGTACGCCTGTCAGCAATGTGCACGGGTCAGTCGTTGCACCAGGTCGCGCGTCAAGGGGTCAAGTAAAGCGAGAAGGAGGAGGAAATCTAGGAAGTGTGTATCAGAAAACGACCAAATGCTTGAGGTTGTTCTCCTTCTCCACTTCCACATGATGGAAGACATAGCACGCACGCACGCACGCACGCACGCACGCACGCACGCACGCACGCACAGAAGGTTTGGATATGGCGAACCTTGACGATACCGACGGTGGCGCCGATCCTGGTGGGCGCAAGACCGAGGCCGGTGCAAGCGCCGCCAATGGAGGCGGAGGACGACGTCACGTAGGGGTAAGTACCGAAGTCGATGTCCAGCATGGTCGCGTTGGCACCTGTGCAAAGGCTCTGTGAGTCCTACGATCGCCATCGCCACCACGCCGGGTGTACACCGCACAGTCCGTACCCTCAACCATCACGCGCTTGCCAGTCTTGAGGGCCTGGCTGAGGTAGTAGACGGTGTCGACGATCAGCGGCTTGAGCCTGGTGTAGATGCACATGTGAGCACAACTCAGCACAGAGCACGCAGAGGAGCGCGACACGAGAAGAGGAAGGAAGGAGAAGGGGAGACACGCACTTGCCGTAGTAGTCCTGGGTGTACTTGGCGACCTCGGCGGGGATGTCGACGGGGGCCATGTCGGGGAAGATCCGCTTGTAGTAGTTGACGAGGGCCGTCAGCTTCTCCTCGAACTTGGTCGGGAAGGCCAAATCGCCCACGCGGATGCCCATGCGGGAGACCTGATCAAGCGCCACCGCCACATCACACACACAATCGCACACACGACATGGTCAGCGGCTACGACACAGGACCCACGGATGGACAAGGCGAGAGCTCTCACCTTGGCAGTGTAGCACGGTCCGATGCCCTTCTTGGTGGTACCGATCGAGAGATCTTTGGTACCACGCTTGGCCTCATCCTCGAGCTTGCCGTCGAGCTCCTGGTGAAAGTCAAACACCAGATGCGCGCGGTCGGAGATCTTGATCCTAAACGTCCCAAAGCGCGACACACGTTAAGCCACTGCCCAAGTGCGCAGTGAGCAGCAGCAGGTCAAGAGAGACGACGTGCCTGCCGGTGTAGGCAATGCCCTGATCATCGAGCGACTTGACCTCGTCGAAGAAGGTGGGCACGTGGATTACCACGCCGTTACCCAGAACGCAGATCACGTTCTGGTGGAGGATGCCAGAGGGCATCTACGCATCGCACACACACCCACCCAACAGGTCGCACCACATGAGACCCTGTCGTGGCACGCACACGCACACACAGCCGTCCCAAGCCGAGCCGGAGGGCGTACCAAGTGGAAGGCGAACTTCTTGCCCTCGACGATCACCGTGTGGCCTGCGTGCGCACGTGTCAATTTCATTTCAAAAATTAAATATAAATAAACAGAAAATTAAATAATTAGCGAATAAAAAAATTGAAAAAAATTTGTGAGATCGGGGCGTAGGCGGAGGAGGCGGTTACCGGCGTTGGAACCTCCGGCGCAGCGGGCGATGATGTCGTAGTCGGCGCCGAGGACGTCGACCAGCTTGCCCTTGCCCTCATCGCCCCACTGGGCGCCCATGACGGCGATGACCTGCTGGGCGCGGATGGACTCCACGCCTGCCGTGCCCCGACATTAAATAAAAATAAAAATCGTCAGCCAAGCAAATCTCACAACAAATTGCGCAAAATGTTCACATTTTGTGGCCAATCTGAAATCTTCAGGTTGAACGATTTTGACAAAAACAAAAACTAACAAATTCAAGTTCAGTGACTCAATTGCAGGGAGCTTCCGCGTACTTCCAGCCTTGTTGTTGGTAGCCACGTTCTCCATCCTCACAACAGAGCGTTCTCCTCGCTAGCAGGACAGACGACAGGACTAACAGGAGGGCCTCGGCCCGTTGTGCGCGGAGTCAACCCCAACGTCGACACGTCGACAAAAATGATTGTCCGTTTGGGCACAATGCCAAAGTTTGGCTATGCTAGCCTCCCTCCAATACCTACCCCAAGACTGATGCTCTGATATCATTCTCCTGCATTTAATATCAAGGGTACATGCGCAGTCAAAAGAAAAGAAAAGAAAAGAAAATCCACTTTGTAATTAATTCAAACCAGCATAAGGTCACAGAAGCCAACCAAACCATCCAAGATTTGTTGATTTACCCACCACTGGACTCAGCTTGTGAGTGGTCGTGGTTTGTGATGGCTTGACTGAACCGCTGTTTTTTACCCGGCGTTATGCAAATGGAGCGTTGGCTGTCCACTGTTGCGGGCTGCTGCCAAAATTCTTGCAAGTCGGCGGAAACAGTCATTTTGCCTCCAGCCACTCACGCACCTCCAATTCTTGCGCCTCGGGCCGTGGCAAAGCCCACAACACCGATAAAGGCTGCAGCCCACCTTGAACTTCATTCTTCATTCATCACACTCTCACATTGAAAACACACGCCCGCAGTTAAAATCATTACACAACAGCCCCAATGGCCACCTCGCAGAAGAGCAACGTCAACATCATATTTGGCGCCATGACCATCGGCAAGCCAGGTATGTCGTCGCGCCACTCGACTTCAAGTGTTCTGGGTGAGTGCAAGACTTGTCTCGCTCACCATCCGTGACGTCGCCACCGCTACACAGGCGTGGAGATGGCTCGCGTGCACACACTCGAAGAGGCCGCTGCGCTGCTCGACATTCATCAGGCACACGGTCACACCGACATTGACACAGCTCGCCTCTACGGCCAAGGCTCGTCGGAGGAGTACCTCGGCGAGCTCGGCCTGGCCAAGCGCGGCCTCCAGGTGCACACCAAGCTCTACCCGACCAAGGGCCGAGGCATGGACAAGGAGGAATGGACGCACGCGCCGGCCGACCTGCGCAGGGCGCTGATGCAGAGCAAGGCGGCGCTCAAGACCGACGTGGTTGACCTGTGGTACCTCCACGGGCCGGACCGCAGCGTGCCCTACGAGGAGACGCTGCGCGAGGTCAACAACCTGTACAGGGAGGGACACTTCAGGCGGTTCGGCATCAGCAACTACATGGCGTGGGAGGTGGCACAGATGTGCGAGATCTGCGAGAGGAACGGATGGATCAAGCCGAGCGTGTACCAGGGATTGTACAACGCGCTGCACCGCGTCGTGGAGCCCGAGCTCTTCCCCTGCCTGCGCCACTACGGCCTCGCCTTCTACAGCTTCAACCCGCTCGCCGGCGGCCTCCTGACGGACCGATACACGCGCGACACGGAGGAGGTCGAGCCGGGCTCGCGCTTCGATCCCACGAGGTGGCAGGGCAAGTACACTCGCGTTCGATACTGGAACGACGCCTACTTTGACGCGCTCGACCTCCTCAGGCCCGTGGCGAGGAAGCACGGGCTCACCGAGGCCGAGTGCGCGCTGCGGTGGCTCACGCACCACTCGCTGCTGAAGAGGGAGCACGGCGACGCGGTCATCGTCGGCGCGAGCAGCGCCAAGCACCTGGAGCAGAACCTGGTGGACTGCGAGAAGGGCCCGCTGCCTGAGGAGGTGGTACAGGCGCTGGACGAGGGATGGCAGCGTGTAAAGAGCGTGGCGACCAAGTACTGGCACTGAGAGCTCGCGCTCCACTGTTCGGACATAAAGGTTTAGTTACACTGCTATGACAGTCGCGGAGCTCCAGAGAGACGCAGCAGGATCAGATCTGCCGCTTGAACTCGCCGCCGGCGCGCCACTGGGGGAAGGTCGTCTCGTTCACCAGCTTGTGTCCCACGAGGAACAGAAGCCGCACGTCTTCCTCGGCTCCGCTCAGATCCCAGCACCACTCGCTAGCCGGGTCGTCCACGTACTGATCCGCAGGCTGGATGGATGGTCGCACGCGTTTGAGTCTAGCGTCACACACACGGCACACACCGTTGCGCACGCCTCGTAAGGGGAGAGGTGTCTCACCTTGTGGTAGCATTCGAGAGTCCATCTTTCGTTCATCTTGAGCAGGTAGTCCTTGCCCTTGGTCACGTGATCCATGCCCTGGTAGATGAAGAGGCCGGGCACGCCTCGCTTGGCGAAGCTAAAGTGGTCCGACCTGGTGTCACCAGCAGTAGCAGAAGAAGAAGAAGAAGAAGAAGAAGACGACAACAACGCGCGCAGCAGTGAGTGACAACAACACTGAGACAGTGCACAGCAAGCTCACGATGGCGTACCTGTAGTACATTCCGTTCTCGGGCCACGGATCTGTGCGTGCGTGTGCGTGCAGTGAAGAAGGAGGTCCACTAGCAGTCAGTGCCTTCGCGTGGATCATGAAGAGAGGAGAGGGAGAGCGAGGGACCCTGCACGCACCCTCGCCGACGGTACGGCCCTGTTTCTCGGCCGCCCACGCGGCGTAGTCGTCCAGCTCGCTCTTTCCGCTGCCAAAGAAGGTGACATCCCGCGTGCGGCCAAAGATGTTGAGCAGATCCATGTTGATGCACGCCACCGTCTTGGCGATGGGGAACTGGATCGTGTGCTCGGCATACCAATCCGAGCCCTTGATTGTGTGCACGATCATAAGCCCGGGTGTCTAGTCAGCATGACCGGCGGCGCTCATAGCCAGATACATGCAGAGTGACGGCCGCCACAGCGAGGCGCGTACCAGGAGACCCTGTTCCTCGGCCGTGGGCACCAGGAACAGAACCGACCGCTCTCTCTGCTCCTGACGCCGACAATGACGGTGAGTGAGGTGAGTCCCATTCATACACGGGTGCACGGGTGAGAAGCAAGAAGGCAAGAATGTCGTGGCCTACCCGAGGGAGAGAGGCAAAGGCCTTGGCCAGCTCGAGCAGTGCGGCCACGGAGAGCGCGTTGTCTCGTGCGCCGTGGTAGATGCCGTCGGCTCGCTTGCCAAAGTGGTCCCAGTGGCCGGAATACACCACCACTTCATCCTGCGAGCAGCGAACTAGACTGTAAGCGAGTTCAGGCTCGCAGGCGCATGCGCGTGGGTGCCACAAGCGCACCTTGCGTGTGTTGCCCTCGAGCAGAGCCAGCACGTTGTGCGAGGTCAGCTGGCGGATGGTGCTGTCCAGCGACACGGACACCTTTTGTTGCAGGCTGAAGGGCTTGAATCGCGCCTCCGAGGCCTTCTTGATGTCGTCGTCAACGTCGCGTCCGCTGCGAGTAAAGATGCGCCGCGCAGTGTCGAGCGTGATCCAGCCCTTGACGGCACAGTCCGCCGCGCTCGTGCCAGCAAAGTGAAAGTGCGGGCCGCTCCTGGGCAGCCACGACGCTCATCAGCGTTGTTGTTGCGTGCGGTGCACCACATTGGTGAAGGTGTGCGTACTTGGAGTGCTGGGGCACGTTCCAGCCGTAACCGGCGGCTGCGGTCGACCAGTGCACAATGAAGCACGCCGCGGCGCCTTGCCGTGCTGCCTCCTCGTACTTGTACGTCCACCGGCCGTAGTAGGTCATCTTCTTGCCGTCAAACAGCTCTGCAGAGTCCGCCTTCCATCAGTGACACGCACGCACGACACTCGCTAGGAAGCACTCGTGCGCACTCGGATCATCGTTGGCGAAGCCGGGATCGTTGACCAAGCACACTACAGTCTTGCCGCGCACGTCCACGCCCTCGTAGTCGTTCCATCCGTACTCGGGCGCCACCACGCCGTAGCCCACGAACACGACCTCCGAGTCCTGCACGCTCACGTGGCCGTCGAGCGTGGTGAAGGAGACAAACTCGGAGAGATACGCAAACGATTGCTGCTCCGCCTGCGCCTGCGCCTGCGCCTGCGCGCCGTCGCCGTCGCCGTGCTCGAGGCGCGACACCACGAGCGGCGAGTGGCCCGACGGGGTGATCTCGATCAGCGGCACCTCCTGCAGCCACGCCGCTTGGCCCTCGCCTGTCGTTTTGCACGCACCTGATTTTAGTTACATTTAAATAATGAATTCATTATTTATCTATTTTTAAAATATAAAGAGATAAAGAGAGGGAGTGGGGAGTGTGGGGACCTTGCTTGTCGCCGGCGGGAGTGCAGCCGAGCTGGGCAAAGGCGGTGGTGAGGTAGCGCAGCGTGAGCTCCTCGCCCTCGGACGCCGGCAGCCTGCCCTCGAACTCTGCGCTCGCCAGCACGCTCGTGTGCTGCGCCAGACCCTCGGCCGTGATGTGCTCCTCCATTCCTTTGCTCTCGAAAATAAAATTCAAAAATAAACCAATATTAATAATAAAATTTTTGTAGCATTTCCCTCGTTTTCTTTTTGGTTTTCCTTGGAGAGCCGTTGGTCAGGAAGCGATCGCCGCGAGGTTGACTCGCCACACAGAAGCGAAGGCCCGCAGAGCAAGCAGAGAGTGAGAGAGAACGGAAGAGAAGTGAAAGAGAAGACCATAAGTAGCAAAAGAGAGAAGGCCTTCCCTTTCATATACACGCAAACGCTGCACCTCTCGCGAAGGACCGTGGGATGGATCCAGAAAGGCAACAGCTGCTCCGGCCGAACCAGCAACCCTGCGAGCAGGTCAAAATCGTCTATGGGGCGGACTCTATCGTCTTCCCCTCCTCCCTGCAAGGCCGGGTACACTATTTAACTTTTTTTCTTTTAATTATTTAGTTCTACCAAAATTAATTCTAAAATTAATCATTAAATTGTCTATTCATTTTTTTGAATTAAATATTAGAATAGTTGTAAATTATTAAATAATTAATATTTGCGTGGTCGCCAGGTGCCGCCGGACAGGTTCTACCACACGATGAAGCGCTTGAACGAGGCCTATGGCCCCTTGTCGGGTCGAACCAAGGTCTTCATCATCACGCTCATCCTGCTCTTCATCGGTACCCATCCCTCCCCTCGCTCACCGTCTCGCTTGGCGAGCGCGTGGATAGCTCGTGCGCGGCTCAGCTGGCTCACCCGGCCGAGAGCGGGCCAACATTGACGTTCCTCTGTGTGTGCGCGCGCGCATGTAACCAAAGGCCTGCTGATGCCGTTCGCGATGATGCGGTGGTTCACGCCGCGACACTTTGAGGTCAAGGTGTGGATCCCCATCGACGGAATCCTCATCGCCGTCAACCTCGGCCTGGCCCTCCTCATGTACATCAGAAGCCGCCGGGTGCGTTCACGCTCACTCACGTCCGTTAATAGCCGCTTGAGGCTTCATTGCGTGCGTGCGTGCATCCATACGTACGTGGCGCTCATTGCTCAGTGTCGTGAAACCAACAGATCCGGTCCGAGTTGGCAAAGATCGTGAAGAAGGAGAACAAGGTGTGCTACCATAAGACCGGCGTCCATCTGCGCTTGGAACCCGGAGGCATCGCGTACGTCGGATCCCGCTCCCCTTCAACTGCATGGCCGTGGAGAGTTTGGTGTCATTCTTGTGCTTTGGCGCTAACCCACTCTCTTTTCACGTCTATCAGCACTCGGCCTGCCATCTACATTGAACTCGCGCAGACCGCTGCTTCAGGTACGCACAGTCGATCAAGCGCTGTCTGTCTCGTGTGCGTATGCAACGATCTCACTCCTCACTCTCTTCTCTTTTAAACTCAAACCAGACCATGCGGCCTATGGATCGCACCAAGCGCCACACTCGGCCCCACTTCCTGCGCGCCACGGGCCCGGGCGCGTCCCTCCTCCGTCGAGGTTGCCCGACTCGCGCCTGCCATCCCCGCCGCCCTTCCGCCAGCAGCACTCCTTCTACGAGCAGCAGCAGCAACACGCGCCGCCGACGCCGCAGCAGCAGGCAATGCCGCGCCAGGAGTTCCGCTCTCCTCCGATGTCGCCGCGCGGCGGCAGCGGCAGCGGCAGCCAGCACAGGCAGCCCGACCAGCGACAGCCATCGCCTCCCATGCCGCTGCGCGGCGGCGGCGGCGGCGATCAGCCCAGGCAGCCTGATCAGAGGCAGCCTTCGCCCCCCATGTCGCCACGCTACCACCAGCACGGAGGCGCGCCGCCGCCGTCCAACTACGCTCCGCCACCGATCTCATCCCCGCCGGTGTCGTCGTACAGGCCGCAGGTGCCATCGGATGGCGGAGCGTTCCACCTCGGCTCGCCCCAGACCGGCCACCTGGCCGTGGAGTTCACGTCGGTTCCCGTGCGGGACCCGCCGTCGCAGGGCCAGTACTACGATCCGACCGAGGGCCACTACTCCCCGTCGCCCTCTCCTCTGCCGCAGAAGCGATCGGCCGCTGGATTCAACCCTGGTCCTCCAACTCCTACTCCTCCTTACTCTCCCTCGCGCCAACAGTCTCCACCGCCACACCACCAACAACAACAGCAGCAGTACTACGAACGGCAGCAACAGCAACAGCAACAGCAGCCCTTCTATCCGCCTCAGGGTGGTGCACCACCGCGGCAAGCCGCGTCGCCACGACAAGGCGGCCCCTACGGGAATCAACCGCACACGGCCCACCGAGCAATCTAAGGCGACACACAGCGAGCTCGCAGCCTCGAGCAGTTTGTTCTTCTTCTTGTTCCCTTTGTCATCAAACAACAACAATCATCAACCAAACAGTTAGTTCGCTCCCACGCAGACCCCACCACGCAAAGAGCGAGTTTGCGCTTTGCTTTGTGGCACGCGCTGTACGCGGAATGGGCACCCACGGCCCAATCGTGATCGCCCCACGCAACAACTATCATAGTTCCGTGGGTCACAGATAGCTTCTGATCGCTCGCCGACGTCATCTGCGTCACCCATCGCTCCATTTTCGTCTTTTCATGGATTTTCTTCTTCTTCTCTAATATATTCGAGATATGGCGTGCAGTATAATGCAGACATATTTCAGATAGTTAATGATGTTTGTTTTCGCTTGTTTTTGGGAGAGGAATTTTTGGTATGGATGTGGAACGTCGCGGTGTGCGGGGCAAAAAGCCGCGTCGGTTGAGCATTTGTCAAAACACCACCCACAACAAACGCATCTAGAACAACTTCAACAACTATGGCCGACAAGGTAGCCCTCGCTTCGCAGTACATCAAGGCCCGCCTGGCCGAGGAGAACGACACCTGCCTCTCGCTGGTTTCCGATGACATCGTCCTCGTCAGCCAGAAGTACGCCTCCCCCCCCCCAAAACCCATTCGGCCCATTTCGATCGATTTTGGTTTCTAAATGGCTGGCTCTGGCCATCACGCAGGGATGGCACCCATGAGGGCAAGGAGGCGTTCGGGAAGTACCTCAAGGCGGTCAAGCCCACCGGCAAGTGGCAGGATCCCGTCGAGGAGGGCGACCAGGTCGTCATCAAGGGCAGCGTCACCGTCATGTTCATCCCCTGGTCCGTCGCCTGCTTCCTCGAGTTCAACGCCGACAACAAGATCAACAAGATCGAGATCAAGAGGGTGTAAAAAAAAAAAACAAAAAACATAACGTAACAAACACGTTCAACTTTCGTTCAACAAGGAGGCCCCTTCCGTGTCGCTTCCACAGAGACCCCCCCCCCTGTTTTTATTATAACTTTGTCTTCGTGAAACGAATTCATCTTTTGTGGATCTTGGCCGCTGCCTCCAGAGCGGACCGACGAGGCCTGCTTTGCGGCAGACCGTCATCGCGACGATGCAATGGTGGGGTCGTTCGGAGATAAAAAGCCAAGGAGGCTTGTGCTGGAGGTGTCTACCAACTCAACGACTCACCAGGCCTGTGGCCATCTCCCTCATCTCAAAGGGTCAGAACTTGATTGCGCAACGTATGCATTGTATTCATTCATCTGTACAACATTGTTGATGTATGTGTGTGTGTGTTGTGTGTAGGGACGCCAACCTTTGCGTTGTACCCATCTACCGGGCCGATGACGCCTGCGTCGTGATGTCGCTCGCTTGGCCGCCGCCTTTGCCTCTATCCGCTGTCGCGGCGTCATCTGCACTGGCGCCGCCGTTGTTGTTTTTGGCCGCCTGTTTCCTCTCGCGGCGCTTGGCCAGCTTCTTCTTGCCGACGCGCGCCAGCAAGTCGCGGATGCGCGTGAGCAGGTAGAGCACGGCAAACACTCCGATCAGGGCACCCTGATGACGATCACAAAGACGACGACAAGGTTGAGGCGTGAGATGAACGTGCGTGTGGTGTTTGTGGTGGTAATGAAGGCGCGGTGAGGATGGAGAGCGTACAACGACACCAAAGTAGTAGAGGGTGTGGTGGCTGTCGTCCCAGGACAACTGGTCGTAGATCCAGCTGCAAGAATGACGACGAAGAAGAATCGGTGAGCCAGAGAGATGACGACGATGAGGAAGACGATGGGACGGCGAGGAGAGGGGAGGGGAAAAAGACGTACTCTTCGGTGGCGCCATACCAGCTCCACATGAATATCATGTAGGCCAGGGCGAACAACACAACGTAGAGGATCTGGAACGGATAGATCTGTGATCACGACATTGCAGCACATGAGCAATCCCTCGTCCTGCTCTACGCATGCACACGCGCACACTCAGAGGAAGGGAGAACGTACTCGGAGCCTGTTAAAGATGATCTCGAGCAGGACGAAGGCAGTGTTGATGGCGTGGGCGTTGACGGTGTAGAACGTGATCGTCGTCTCGCTGCTCTCGTTGTTCGAGTCGCCGTTCGACGTGCCGTAGATCGCCACCCAGAAGCTGGAGAGACGAAGCGCGTCAGCTTGGTGAGACTCACGAGAGTCGCATCGGCGCACTCGAGAGGAAGGATAGCTCTGCGTACATGATATCGAGGTAGACAGCGTTGACTACGACCAGCGTGAAGAACATCCACAGTATTGAGTCGTACGTGGTGCGCTTGCCCAGATCGAGACGATGTCTGCGCGCAAGACACAAGCGGCGTGAGTGAGTGGCGAACGGACACAGTATCAATGGCAATCACGTACCTGCGCAGACACTTCTTGAAGCGCGTCCACCGGCTGTCTCCAGCGGTGGCAACCCTCTGCTCGGTATCAGACTGGTCCTCGGTAGCAGTGCCCTGCTCCTCGTCGGTCTCGCTGCTGCTGTTGTCGCTCTCAGACGCATTCGTCGAGTTCTCGTCGCGGTCCGACTCCTTGGTGAGGCCGAGCCACTTCATCACGTGCACGACTATCGTGTACAACACGACCAACTAGTAGCCATTCAACCCACGACGCCAGTGAGCCAGCCACACATCATGTCATGAGGCCAGGGACGGAGTGGCGTACGCCAAAGTAGATGTTGAGCATGATCCAGTTGATGTTGGTGAAGTAGGTGAGGTACTCGCCGTCGTCAGAGTCATCGATGGGCCGGTAAATCGTGATGGCGAGCATGTACGAGAAGATGAGCAGGCGCATGAGCTGTACATACACAGGGAGAGCCGTAGTCACCATCGGGGCATTAGTGTGAGCGGCGAGTTTAGGTCAGCTGTAGTTCGGAGCTAAAAGGTCATATGCTACAAGAAGAAGAGAGCGTACAAAGAGGGCCCAGGTGGGGATGAAGTGCGACTCGTAAAAGTCCCTTCGCTTGTGGTGCCTGAAGTGTGGTCGGATGAAGTGCCACGACCACCGTAGGACGGCCATCATGCGCCTCTTGGCCTTGGCATGCGGATCGGCAACCTTTTGCCCGGCGCCCTTCTCCGTCGACGCGAAGCCGGGGTCGCCGCTCGTGGCCACGTCGGCGGCATCTGTCCCGAGCACCATGGCTCCTGTGTCTCTCTTTCTCTGTCTATGTGTGTCGTCTACCAATTCAACAACTCAAACCAAACCAAGCAAAGTCAATCTTTTTGTGTGAAGATCGAAGTTGTGTGTGTTGGAGCGTGAAGGCGATGATGGTGGCGATGGCGATGGCGATGGTGCGTTGTGTGAAGTGTTGGTGGGTGTGGATGAAGCTGGTGTGCGTGTGTGTGTGTGTGGTGTTGCTTATTGAAGTTACAATATGGATAAGAAGAACAGGGAGCTCTCTCTTCCGTTCGCTTGCGCGGGCGGCGATCGCCGAGAGGGGGGACGTGGGTGCATAGAGTGCGCGGCTGTTTGATGTCTAACTCGCGGTGCTTACGGGTGAAAACTCTGGCCTGGCGTCGGCTTGATTTCCGTCGTTTTCCCGTTCAAACGCTTCATCTCCGACAACAGAGCTAACTGGGGCCAATCAGGACGAACTTCGGGCGTAGGCAGAGACGGATTGGTCGGGTGCACGGTTGTTGGACCAGGTTAGGGACCAAAGGGGCGACACGGGATGTCCACGCAGGCTTTCGAGTCGCGCAGCGGAAGAGTCGGACCTCACGCCAAGCCTCACGCGTTCTTAGCAAGCAAGAACGGTCGGGAAGGGCGCAGAACATGATCTTGCCACAAAGGCACTCGAGCCTGCACGATTTATGCTTGTCGCTCGAGGCCCTGTGGGCTCTTGTGGGCTCGCAGAGATAAGCTTCGTTCTTGGTGTCGCTTTCGTTCTTTCTCTTCTTCCTTCTCGCGTGATCGACGAGGCTCGCCTACAGGGCCCTCTCTACTACGCCCAAGAGTAGCGTCTTTGCATCGTCGCCACAACACACAGAGGCAGGTCGCTGCCGCTGGAAGAGGCACACGCAAAAGGCTTTGGGGGGTAGTTCCGTGGCGTGGCCCAGAGGCCCAACTCCATACCGCCGACAACGCGACACGCCCTGGCACGCTGAAGAACACGCAGAACGCTCAGCCGCGCACACGCAGCGCTCTGCACACACAGCGAGCAAGAGATCCAGTGTGAGAGATTAGTTACGCTCCATTGTTGTGAGCGATTTGCGAGAGAGATTGAGCGATTGAGCGAGGACACAACACAACACACACGAGCGATGCACAAGACCGGAGGCAAAGTCGACTTTGTGGTGGAGGACGTGGCGGTGGAGAGGGTCGAGGGCGGGAAGGAGCCCAT
This sequence comes from Acanthamoeba healyi, assembly GCA_000826305.1. Classification (NCBI taxonomy): domain Eukaryota; phylum Discosea; order Longamoebia; family Acanthamoebidae; genus Acanthamoeba; species Acanthamoeba healyi. The sequence continues at coordinate 231,221 of CDFA01025757.1, read as the reverse complement.
CGTGATCGGCAACGAGATCCTGCGCAAGGGCTGGATCGCGCGTGACATTCGCGAGCGGGTGCCCAAGGCGGTCAAGTTCGTGATCATCACCGACTCGAACGTCTATGGGCTCTACGGCGCGGCCCTGGTCTCGACCTTTGAGCAGGTGCTCCACGTCAAGCCCTTTGTCAAGGTCCTCCCGCCGGGCGAGGAGACCAAGAGCCGGCAGGTCAAGGAGGAGATCGAGGACTTCATGCTCGCCAAGGCCTGCAACCGCGACACCTGCGTCGTGCGTCCCCCCCCCTCTCAATCTCGCGTGCTCGCAATTTCTCAGCAAAATGGACTGCAAAGGCACTGCGGCAGTGTGTGGCTGACACTGATCCTGTGTGGCCGCACAGGTGGCTCTCGGCGGTGGCGTCATCGGGGACCTCGCTGGCTTCGTGGCCGCCACCTACCTCAGAGGTGCGTCATCTCGAGCGATTTAAAAATCTTTTAAATCATTTCTTTTTATTTTTATGCATTTAATTATGTAAATAACAAAAAAAAGAGAGACAATTTATTTGAATTTTGTAATAAATGTGGAATTATTTGAATTTAACTTTGGATTTTTACATAAAAATATATATATATATAAAAAAGATCTCTTCCCCGACAATCCAGGCGTGCCGTTTGTGCAAGTGCCGACGACGCTGCTTGCCATGGTGGACTCATCGATCGGAGGTACGCTTGAGGCCGTGTTGCACACGCACCACCGCACACGCCATATCGGTTCACTGCGCACACTCACACAGCGCGTGTGCGATGAACAGGCAAGACCGGACTCAACCCTCCTGCGGGCAAGAACCTCGTCGGCGCGTTCCACCACCCCAAGGCCGTCTACATCGACCTGTCGCTCCTTAAGACCCTGCCTCAGCGCGAGTTCTGCAACGGGCTCGCCGAGGTCATCAAGTCTGGCGTCATCAGGGACCCGGAGCTGTTCGAGCTGCTCGAGACCAACGTGGACGGCATCCTCAACAACAGGGAGGAGCGGCTGCTCCGCGAGATCGTGCTCAGATCGGCCAGGATGAAGGCCGAAGTCGTCATGATGGACGCCAACGAGAACGGCATCCGGTGCATCCTCAACTACGGGCACACGATCGGCCACGCCATCGAGGCCTTTGCCTTCCCTCTGCTCCTGCACGGGGAGTGCGTGTCGATCGGCATGGTACGACCTGCACACGCGCACGCACCACCGCACGCACACGCACACTGCTAACGAGCGTCGCGGGGGACCGACAGGTGCTCGAGAGCAAGCTGGCGCAGAAGATGGACCACCTCAAGAACCTCAACTTCATCGGCCGACTCACGCGATGTCTGCAGGCCTACAAGCTTCCCGTCGTTGTCCCCAAGCCCAAGAAGGTGCATTCACGAACGCTCGTGTTTCCTGCTCCAATCGCGTGTGTGTCGTGCTGTGCGGTGGAGCTGACTCCACTCGACTAGCAGCAAGCACAGCAGGGCGATCAGGGCAAGCGAAAAGAGGGAACGCTGGAGTTCACGCCGGAGGACCTGATCAACAAGATGCTCATCGACAAGAAGAACGCCAACAGCAACATCCGATGCGTGATCGTCAAGGACTTTGGCGACGTGTTCGAGCATCCCGTCGTGGTCGACAAGGACACTCTCAGGTAGGCACCGCTGGGCGCGCACACACGGCGTGGAGCTCCTCTCGAGTGATTCTCACGTCACTACAGGTTCGTGCTTTTGCCCTCGGTCGCGGTGGAGCCCACGCAGAGCGGTGTGAGCGGCGTGATCACGGTGCCCGGTTCCAAGTCAATCTCCAACCGCGTGCTGACGCTGGCCGCGCTCGGCGAGGGTACACCGTCATCTCCTCAGCCGGTCTGTTTCTGCGTTTAAGCCTAGGCTAACGTCTCCTGTGGCGCGGTTACAGGCGAATGCCACATCAAGGGACTGCTCTCCGCCGACGACACCGACGTCATGCTTGCCGCGCTCCGACGCCTCGGCGTCCAGTACAAGTGGCTCGACCAAGGCCTGGTACGCACGCACACGCTTCCCCCTTGCACTGATGTGACGGCCTGGCAATCCGCTCATACCTCTTGTGTCGGACATCAGACGCTGTACATCAAGGGCAGCGGAGGGCAGCTGCAGCCGGCCAAGGAGCCCGAGATTCCGTTCTTCCTTGGCAATGCGGGCACGGCTTCGCGTTTCCTGACCACCATGTGCACGCTGGTCACCCCGCCCGCTGGTATGCGCTCTTCATCGCTGCCGTCTCTCTTCCCGCGCGAAAGCGTGCGGAGCTAAGCTGTGCGCTGCGCGCTATCGTGAACACATCAGGCTCCACGGAAAAGGTCTCGACGATCCTGACCGGCGTCGACAGGCTCAAGGAGCGACCCATCAGCGATCTCGTGGAGGCGCTGCGGGAGAACGGCTGCGTCATCAACTACCTCGAGAAGGAGGGCTACTTCCCCATTGAAGTCGTACGTGTGGCGCGCGCGCTCCTCCTCCTCGTTCATCACCCAGATCCGCATACGACGTGTTGACCTTCGTATCTGGTGCGTGCAATCAAGGTCGGCGGCAAAGGCCTCAACGGCGGCGTGATCAACCTGTCAGCTAAGCTGAGCAGCCAATACGTCTCCTCGATCCTTCTCTCCGCTCCGTACGCGCTCAACGACGTCGACCTGCGTATCAAAGGTATACTCCTTCGAGCCAAGCGGACACGTCGCTCGTGCGTCTGATTTCTGGCCTCTGACGCTCCTTTGCTGTGCTCTGTTCTACTGTAGGCGAGGCCGTCTCGCAGCCGTTCATTGAGATGACCATCAAGGTGATGCAGCAGTTTGGCGTCAAGGTGGTGGACACGTCGAAGGAGGACAAGATCTCCTGGTTCATTCCCCGTGGCGTCTACCACAACCCCAAGGTACCCTGCCACCACCGCAGAGACTCAACGCACGACGGTCATCTCACATTGACACACGCACACTGGGACGTCGGCGCCGTGCAGGACTTTGTCGTCGAGCCTGACGCGTCGTCTGCCTCGTACCCGCTCGCGCTGGCGGCCATCACCGGCGGCGAGATCACTGTGGACAACATCGGCTCCGCCAGCGTTCAGGGCGACGCACAGTTCTACACGGTCATGGAGAAGATGGGCTGCACTGTCAAGCAGACCGAGACCTCCACCACCGTGAAGGGCCCGGCACGCGGCGGCCTTAAGGCAGTCGACATTGACATGTCGTCCATGACTGACACCTTCATGACCGTTGCCGTCCTTGCCGCCGTTGCCACCGTGCGTGATCCTTGTGTCGTGTTGATCGCCTCCAGTGCCTGTTAAGACTCACTCTCGCATGTCTTGTTCAAACGCGCAGGGCACGTCGCGCATCCACAACATCGCCAACCAGCGCGTGAAGGAGTGCAACCGTATCGCTGCGATGGTCACCGAACTCGGCAAGTGCGGCGTGACCGCACGCGAGCTCGAGGATGGTACACTTGCCCGCTTTCAGCTGGGCCCGAGCGAATCCAGTTAACTGACCTTGGATCGTATGCAGGTCTTGAGATCGACGGCTGCGGCGGAGACATCTCCAAGCTGCACGGGGCCAGCATCGAGTGTTACAGGGACCACCGCATTGCTATGAGGTACGCACAGACTCGACGAGCCACACATGCCTGCACTGCTCGATCGACGCTGACGGTGTGGTGTTCCTCATGATCAGCTTCGGCGTGTTTGGAACGGTGGTGCCGGGCATCATCATCACCGACAAGGAGTGCGTGGATAAGACCTACCCGGACTTCTGGTACGACCTGGAGTTCCGCTTCGGCGTCAAGCTGTCCGTGCCGTCGACCGAGAAGGAGAGGAGCGCCGCGGCTCAGCAGCAGGCGAGCAGCAGCGACACGACGTCGCCCAGCAGCTCGTCCGCAGGCGATCAGTCGGCGGCCAGCAGGTCGGTGGTGATCGTCGGCATGCGCGGCTCCGGCAAGAGCACGATGGGCTCGGCTCTCGCTGCCCGCCTGCAGTGGAAGTTCATCGACATCGACGTCGAGTTCGAGGCCTTTGCGGGCGAGCCGATCAAGTCCTTCGTGGACAAGAACGGCTGGCCGGCGTTCCGTGCCAAGGAGGAGGAGCTGGTGCGCAAGGTCATCGAGGAGAACCCCCGACGGACCGTGGTGTCCACCGGCGGCGGCATCGTCGAGACGCCGACCGCCTATGAGTACCTCCTTTCCAAGAAGAAGGTGCGGCGCATTCACGCACTCTCCCCCTTCATGCGCGCAGGCGATTGACGTCTTCCTTGTGCGTGCCCACAGGACGTGATCATCGTGCAGCTGCGCCGCAACGTGGACGACGTGGTCGAGTATCTCAACGGCGACGCGACTCGAGCCGATCTCGGCGAGGAGACGCGCAAGATCTGGGAGAGGCGGAAGCCGCTCTACGAGCAGGTGTCCGATCACGAGTTTTACATCGGCAAGGGCGAGCAGGACTGGGACGCCGCCGAGCGCGACCTGTCGGCCCTCATCCAGCGCGTAAGCCAGGGCGACAAGGCGCCGCTGCAGCCGCCCGCCGACCGCGAGAGTTACTTCCTGTCACTCACCAACCAGCGCGTGGAAGAGTGTCTGCCGTTCGCCGACGAGCTGGTCGCCGACGTCGACGTGCTCGAGATGCGGATCGACCTCATGGAAAGCCAGGACGAGGACTTCCTGCGTGAGCAGACCTCGCTCCTGCGACGCAGGACCGCTAAGCCGCTGCTCTTCACCCTGCGTACCAAGGATCAGGGCGGCCGCTACGACGAGACCGGCCGCGAGGCCGAGATGGTGCGGCTGTTCGCGCTGGCGCTGCGCCTGGGCGTGGAGTTCATCGACCTCGAGATCACCTTCAAGCCGGAGATCATCTCGCAGGTGCTCGAGAGGCGACGCGCGCTGGGCGGCGCGACCAGAGTCATCGCCTCCTACCACCAGTTCAGCGAGCCGGTCAAGAGCGAGGACGATGTGGTCCGCGTCTTGCAGCAGTGCTACGCGCTCGGCCAGGCGCAGGGCACGTCGCCGACCTCGATCATCGATGTGGTCAAGGTCGTGATCTTTGCCTTTGCCGACGGCGACGTGTGGACGCTGCGCAACGGCGTGAAGAAGGCGTGCGAGACGGTGCCCCAGCTCCAAGGCTTCCCCACCATCGCCCTCGCCGCCGGGGAGAAGGGCAAGCTCTCGCGCGTCATGAACAAGTATCTCACTCCGGTCACTCATCCGCTGCTGCCCACCAAGGCCGCTCCCGGTATGTCTCTCGCTATCTCTATCTCTCGATCTGTCTTCCTCGTTCTCAGTGACTCACCCACGATGCCACACGCACACGCATCACCGCACACGCAGGCCAATTGTCTGTGAGGGAGATCAAGTCCATCCGCAGCCTCCTCGACATGTGAAGGATCCTCCCTTTTGTCCCTACCAACTAAACAAACAACCCAACACACAACTCAGCCAACGTCGTGTGTGTGTGTTGTGTGGTGATGAAGGGCTGATGATGAGGTGTGTCACAGAGGAGACGAGGTCGTGCAGTCCTTTTCCTGCGATTTCTCCTCCGCATTCGCTCTTTCACAAAGTTTGTGTCGACACGAACATGTGTGGCGCAGAAAATCCAACAACGAACACGAAGACGACAAATCGTACGCAAACGATTTGCGCACTCAACGTGGCAGGCCATTTCTAAAGGCACACAACATTGAAAGAGGAGGAGAAGAGGAGGAGCATTGGCAGGAAAGGAAGAGGCAGAGAGGCAAACTACTACAATTGGCAAAAAACGATTTATTTGTATTGATTAGAAAACAAAAGGAAGAGAGGAAAAAAGAAGAAAGATGACACACGACGATGCCTCCTGCTTCTCGGAGCCCCCAATTGTCGCCCTGGTGGTTGGATACTTCCTCACGGTGGGCATCGTCATCTCCTACATTCCCCAAGTAAGTACCCTACACAAAACAATTTTTGATAAATCAATTTCAATTTTGAATTGATTTTTAATTTCTGAAATATATTTCTAACAATAGAGAATAAAATTAAATCCTGTGTCCCTTTGATTTTTTATTTATTTATTAAATTATATGAATTAAAATAATAATTCGTATTTCGTTGCCGGCAGTTTTGGATGATCGTCGCGCGGAAAAGCAGCGAGGGCGTGAGCACCCTCACGATGTGGCTGTCCTTTGTGTGCGCCTACCTCACCTTCATCAACGCCTTCATGCTCGACTGGGACTCCATCAAGTGCTGCCGCTACCTCGTACGTTTGTCGTCATCGCCGTCGTAGTCGTGTGGACGTGTGCGTCTGTGTACGGCGCGCGATGCTGATGACGGTGATGGTGGTGATGATGCAGGGCCCTGGCCAAATCCTGCAGGAGCTGCTGCCGCTGGAGCAGTTGTCCGTCGGACCCTTCTGCCTGTTCTTCCTGTACGCATGCAGGCCGCTTTCGTTGTGTTGTTGTGTGCGTTGGGCACGAGCGACGCGTTCGTCTGGCTGACTCCTGGCACTGCCTTGTTGGACAGCTTCATCTGCATTGTGTACTATTTTGATATGACGCCCACGAACAAGTCGAGCATCCGCAAGCACACGGCCAGGGTACGCGCTGCGCGCTGCCCTTCCCACGCTCGCTTGTCGCACTGTCTCGTGTCCTCACACGCTTCGCTGTGGTGGCCAGTTGATCGCGAGGATTATGCTGGTCCTCAACGTAGTGCTTCTCGTGGCGCTCGGCGTGTCGGCCTTCGGTTTCATCGCCTTTGTCGGCTCAGATCAGGACGTACGTTACACTCCACGCACACAACGGTCTCGAGCGGCAACGACGTCTTGGCGCACTAAAGCCGCTCACTATGTGATGATGCGCAGACCTATACAGGCTACGCCTACGCGCTGGGCCTCATCTCGTCAGTCATCATCGGCTTCGTGTGGCTGCCTCAGATCTACACCACCTACAAGACCAAGGTGCAGGCCTGAGAGACCTGCAGAGACATGCCGCAGTCGCTCGCGATCGTGACGTGGGGCTAACTGTCGCATGGGGTGGGCGTTTGTCACAGGACACGGGCGCGCTTAGCATCACCATGCTGTTGATCCAGGCGCCCGGCAACATTCTCGTCGTTTGCTTTCAGGTTCGTCGTGAGTGAAGGCCCAGCAGCAAGAGCGACGGCCTCGGTTGACCATTGTCTCGTCATTGTGCGTGCGTGCGTGTCTCCGTGCGCGTCTATAGGCCGTTCTGGCGGGCAACAACTGGACGACGTGGTTGCCCTACGTCATCACGGCGGTAGAGCAGCTTATCCTCGTCGCCATGTGGCTCTGGTGCGGCACTCACCAACCTCGCATCATTGTCCCTGGGCGTAGGTCTATAGGCGGCCGAGTGCGCAGCAACTCATTCAACGTCGTGTTGTCCCTGCGCAGGTACAAGTGCGCCAAGCCCTCCAAGAGCAGCATCATCGAAGAGGACACGGAGTCCGACCTCGCCCGTTTGAACGCCGCTTCTGCGATGAGTCCTTACCTGCAGGTAACACCACACACGTTGCTCGCTCTCACACGCGCGCCTGCATGCTGATAAGTGCGTTCTCGTCGTGCGATGTTGTTGCGGCACAGCTCCCGGCCGACGATGGCGGATACCACAGCGATGACAACGTGCGACACATGAGCCCCAGCTCCACCACCATCAACTAACTCACACTCTCACCACTTCTTTGAGCTTGCCGGTCTCTCCCTGAGTCTGATGGTACCAAGCTTTTTGGTTGTCTTTTTTTTTGTCCACTGGCACACCTTCACATGTATCTTCCATTGCCAACCACAGTACATCACCATCAACACATTCACTCTCTGTCATCCTCTTTGTCCTCAGTGCACCCTTCCCTTCATCCCCACGTCTTGGTTTTGTAAAATGTTGGGCGCAGCTGACTTTTTTGTTTTTGGCTTTTTTTGTTTTAAATAAGTCAGGCCAACATTTTACGAATTCCCGAGTTTTTGAACCTATCAAATTTGAAGACTTTTACGGCTGTGATTAAATGGTTCTCGAAAAACAAAAGCGTGGAAAGGAGGATGGGAAGCAACGCAACCAAAACCCGTGCGGGGGTGCCGGCTCTGGGTGGTGCCTTGAGCAGTCTTCAGCAGGCAGAACCTGCGTTGGTTCGTTCTTGTTTTTAAAAAATATATAATGAACCTAAGTTTTGCTCTTCGCTTTTCTCTCTGTTGACGTCCTGACCTTGCTCACGCATGTATGGTGGTGGTTGGGGGGGGGTTTGCAGGCTGCCTCGTTCCCGGTGCGGCCTTTCAGATACAACTCGGCCCGACACGCGTGGGAGATGCTCGACCCTGCGCAAGTGGTACCGTGCAACCACCACTTCACGCGTGCTTGCTGGGGCGGCTAAGCGTAGTGTGTGTGTGTGAGGCCAGGCGGAAGAGGCAGGCGCGGGCGTGAGGAAGACGTCGCTGCGGATGGTGACCTACAACGTCTGGTTCGGTAACACCGTCATGCGTACCAGGTAGGCGTTCCCTGTATCTTGAATGAAGCCGCATGCGCGACGCCGAGACGGGGCTGGCGGCTCTCTGTGTTGACGTTGTTCTCCTCCCTCGTGCTCCTCCTTGATCAGGTTCAAGCACATTCTGGGCATGCTGGCTGAGCTCGATGCCGACGTCGTCTGCCTCCAAGAGGGTACCACTCACGCGCTACCCTCCCGTCATGCAGACCGAGGGCTAACCATCGTGGAGGGGACAGCCAACATGGAGTGGATCGAGGAGATGACCGACAACCCGTACGTGCAGGACAACTACTGGATCTCCGACACCAACGGTCGCACTATCCAAGGGTTCGTGTGTGCGAGAGAGAGAGAGAGAGATAACGCGCTGTCGTTCGCTCATGCTCGTGCGCAACTCACTAACTCTGCATCTCCGCGGGCTGACCAGGTATGGCGTGGTGCTGCTTTCGCGCATACCCATGGTGGACCTCACGATGTGGAGGCTGCCCACGAGGATGGGTCGGTCTGCTTTGATCGGCACGTACAAGATCAACGACGAAACGGTATCGTACCGCGCGCACCTGGCACTCAAGTGCGCTCTCGCTTATTGCGCCGCTTTCGTGCCCTGTTTCGCAGGTCTCTATCGGCACAGTGCACCTGGAGAGCATGGACTCGGCGCCGCTCCGAGCCCAACAGCTCGAGAAGATCGCTGGTAAGCTTACCCAGCCGATCGGATCACGCCGCGATCAGCCGCCGCACATCGCTCACGTCTCGCTCGCGCTCGTGCAGGGATTCTCTCGGCATCGCCGCACGCCGGACTGATGGGCGACTTCAACTTTGACTCGGAGCGCAACTTCCACAGGGCATCCGGTCACTCTGCCGGGTACGATTGTACTCAATCCCAGCGCCTCTCGCAGCCGTTGTCTGATCTCCAACGGCGATGTGCGGCCGTGTGTGGCGAAGACCTGGCGCCGTACCGTTGGAGAACGACAACATCGCGACCCATTACCCCGATTACGTGGACGTGTGGCCTACGCTGCGCCCAGAGGAAAAGGGCCTCACTTTCGACTCAGAGGTCAACAGGATGATTCGCCAGCACGAGCAGATGCGGTACCAACCCCCGCACCAACGTTCCGGAACTAAAGGAAGCTGCACGCTGACGCGACTCGTCGCGTGCGTTGCCGCTCAGATATGATCGAGTGATCTGGAAGTCGGCTGGAGGCAGGTGGAGACCGAAGCACATCGAACTCATCGGCACTGAACCCATGAAAGGCCACTTGGTACGTTCCTTGTCGGAGCGTGAGGGCCGTCGAGCCTTAATCTCTCTCTCTCTCTCTCTCTGCGTGTGTGTAACCGGTTTGCACGTCGCACAGAACGTGTGGCCTTCGGACCACTTTGGCCTGGTCGCCGACCTAGAGTTCGTTGACGAGGCGGCTACCGACGCACACTAGGACGCGCCACCAGCCGCCGACTGACTGACCTGAACTCCAGTGACAGTGTATGTAACTTTCCCTTCGCCGTGCGACCTGCGACCTATGATGCGCTGGCACTAAGGTGTTTATGGCGTGAGTGGTGGCTCGGGGTTCCTCGTACAGAGATAGAACACCGAGAGAGAAGAACGCAAAGCTGTACGAAGACGATTGACTTGAGAAGAAGAGCCCTGGTCCCCTGGGGTAACACGAACATGAGAGGCCTGGCAGCGGCATAAACGGTGCGTGTGCGGCATGGGCGCGCTCGTACCGATCTTCCTTGATCAGCAGATCTTTGACAGGTAGTTGTGGAATAGCTCCGGGACGTCAAGTATGTACTCCAGGTCGATCGTCCCTCTCCCTTTGCTCGGATCCATGGTGGGGTTGTGCGTGAGCTTCCCAAGCAGGTCCTTCATGCAGTGCGCGTCGACGATCCTTCGTATCCTCGAGCGGTCGTAGGCGAGAAGCAGAGCACAGACGCCGGTGACGAGAGAAGTCGCCATCGAGGTGCCGCTGAGGCTACGGTATAGCTCCGTTTCTTGGTATGGGTCTGCGATGGGCCACGTGGAGAGGACGTGCTCGCCAAAGGCCGCTACATCGATGTGACTGCCGCCAATGGATGAGGAGTTCAAGCTCGCCCCAGTGTGGCCGATGCTGCCGACGCGGATGACGGAGCCCATCGTCGCCGGAAACCCCATGTTGTGGCGCCGGAGGCTGCCGGCGTTCCCTGCGGCACAGAGGACGATGATGTTCGCCGAGATCGCGCTCTGCACCGCGTCATGGAGGCGCTTGTCGTAGGCCTTGAAGGTCAAGGACAGCGTGATGATATCCACCTTCCTCTCGACCGCCCAGCGTATCCCGTTGACCACGCTCTCCACGCCGCTGGGGCGGTTCTTCGAGTACACTTTGCCGATGTAGAGTTTAGCTCCGGAAGCCACGCCCCACTTGCTGCCGGCGATGATTCCGGCGCAGTGCGTTCCACGGCCTTCGAGGTCGAATAGAGGGTCTTCGTGCACGAAGCTCTCCTTCTCGCATATGGCGTCGATCAGATCGGGGTGCGGGTATCCGCTCCAGAGTCAAGGCCGGCGATCCACATTTTGTCGACAAGTTTAATTTCTTCTTAAGAATAATATTTTTTTTAATTTGAAACTTGTGTTGAACAAACAACGCAAAGAGAGTGATGAAGTTGATCGAAGCGTGCGAGCTGGTGTTCGTGGCCGAGGGGGTGCTCAACGTGGTGAGCGGCACTCTGCTCACCTTCTTCCCCGCGTTCGTCATGGCCCAGCAGGGCCTCCCCGCCACGGTATCCCCCATCCCCCACGCTTTTTTAATTAATATATTCAAAAAAATATAAATAATTAAATAGAAACACGTGGCCAAAATGTTTTTTATGAATTTATGAATTTTTGATTTAATGTTTTTATTAATTTTTTTCTTTGCGCCAGGACGAGCTCGCCAACGGCAACCTAGCCCAGTTCGGCACGCTCGTGCTCCTGCTCGGCTACATGGGGGTTCGTGTCCCGCTCTCGGACCGCACGCATCACCACGCACCTCTAAAGGCGTTGTGTGGACGTCTGATGTGTCGGTCGTTATGTCGGTGTCACAGCTGCGAGCGCGAGCGACGCCCAAGGTGATCGAGGCGCTGCTGTTTGGGGACGTGCTGTGGTGCGCCATCTTCTACCTGTTCGTGAGCGCCCATCACGGCCCGCTCCCCACGTGGACCTTTGGCTCGCACTTCTCCCTCTTCATCACGTTCTTCCTCGCCGCCAGCCGCATCACCTATCTCGTCGCCTCCTACTCTGGCTCGTCGCCTGCCAAGGCCACCAGCTTCAAGCAAAAGGCCATCGAGAAGCACGTACGTGTCTGCGCCATCTGATCTCCATTCTCATGCATCAGGCTTGACTCATCATGTGGTGATGGTGCAGATGCCCAAGCTGAAGGACAAGTGGGAGCAGCTCACGTCCACTAAGACCATCGTGCAGCCAAAGGACAAGCAGGACAAGCAGAAGCAGCAGAAGGATGACAAGAAGAACAAGAAGGACAAGAAGGACAAAAAGGACAACAAAAAAGACAAGCTTCAGAAGAAGGAAGACAAGAAGAAGAACAAGTAAGATGTAAATAAACTTGCATATAGAGTGGGACAATGACCAAAACCAACACCTTGATGAAGAAGAGGTAGGGTCTCTTCCCCCTCCCTGTGTCTTGTAGGGCTGGCTTTCCACCGCATTTGTGTTTGGGCGCGAAAAAAGGGCGGGAAAACCAAACGGCCCATTTAAAGTTTTTTTTCGTATCGGCAACGCACAGAGATCGACATGTCTGTCCGCGCGCCTCGGTTGAGCGCTGGAGCCAACATAGCCCTATTGGGCATCGTCGGCAGGTAGCATCCATCTTCACATCTCGTCGAATCGTGACTGTCTGCTCAATTAATTTTTGATTTTGATTTGGGGGGGGGGCACAGAAAAACGGGGATCGTTCCCAAGACGAACGTCCTCAAGGATGCCGACGACATGGATAACGTCGACGACTGGTTCGCCAGCTCGGGTGCGCCGCCCCAACTCTGATTTATTTTTATTTTTATTTATTTGTTACTGTTTTTATTTATTAATTTATTTTGGTTTATTTTTTTATTTGGGTTGGCGTGCGGTCGCGTGTTCTCTCGCAGACGAGGAAGAGGCGTGCGAGCGGGACATGGAAGACCAAGTCGAGATGGTCGAGGTCGAGGTGGAGGAAGAGCAGGCCGACATGGAGGAGAGCGAGATCGGCGAGCAGGAGCTCTCATTTGTTCTAGGTACACAGACAAGCCCGCTCTCGCTCGCTCGCTCGCTCGTGCGTGCGTGCGTGCGTGCGTGCGTGCGTGCGTGCGTGCGTGAGCGTGTTACTTCACTTCACCTGGCACTGTGCTATTGCTGACGACGCCACTCGCAACAGCGTCTCCTCCAGCGCGATCTGGCGGCAGGCTGACGATCGACCAGAGCATCCTGCTGAACGTGACGCCGATCCGCCGTGTTTCGCGGTCCGACATGCCCGTGTTTGCCGAACAAGACAGCTTGCCGTGGGTCAGCCCGCCCAACTTGTCGCCCACCCGGCACTCCAGTAAGTCCCCCGCCAGCAAGCGCCGAGAGAGCTCTGCCACCAGCGTCGCCGCGGCATCGCGACCGAGTTCGATGAGATCGAGCTCGATCGTCACCGCACGCGCAAAGCCCACGTCGCGCTCTCCGCCGCCGCCACCACCGCCCGCGGATGATGACTATGAAGACGACGATCCGGCGGACACCTCTGGTTACGCGTCCACTGCTGTCAGCAAGCTGGCCACTACGACAGCAACTGTGGATCACAGCCCTGTCGCCCTCAAGCAGAAGCAGAAGCAGAGCAAAGGAAAGAAGTCGTCGCTCAAGCCGACGCGCAGGAACGCCACCGTCGATGTCGACGACAACGAGACCAGCGGCAGCATCAGCGGCATCAGCGGAGCGGCCGGAGAACGTTCGAGCGCTTCGTCCGTGTCGTCGGTTTCGTCGTCCGGCGTCGACTCTGTGCGTCAGCCGCCAACGCCCAAGGTCATGATCATGGACGAGTCACAGCCGCGCGTCAGAACGAAGAGGCGAGGGAAGAACATCACCGAGGAGGAGCAGGAACAAGAGGATGAGGGTGACGACGTGATATTGATCAACGCGGAAAGCAGGGCGGCGGAGGACGACAACAAGGAGGCTTCGCGACGAAGCAAGGGCAAGGTCGCCAAACAGGCGGAGCCAAAGCCCGCCAAGAAGCAACAGAAGAGGAAGAGAGATCTGGATACTGAGGAGGAAGAGGAGGAGGTGGAAGAAGTGAAGGAGACCGTGAAACAGAAGAGGACCAAGCCAAAGAAGGGACGGCCAACAGAGAACGAAGCTAAAGATGACGCCGGCGAGGAGGAGAAGGAGGAGGATGAGTCGAATGTACAGTACGCGCACAACGCGAAGAAGGGACGAAAGGAATCTCCGCTCATCGCTGCTCCCGCAGCATCGAGAGCGCCCGCCAAGCCGACAAGCACGACGCGGAGAGAGGACAGCCCAGTGCAGAGCAAGAAGCGGGGACGCGACGCCATCACTCCAGATATATCGATCCGAGACGAGGACGACGAAGAGGCGAAGAAGCCGGCGCGTCGGCCCAAGCAAGGAAAGAGAAGCAAGGAACCGGACGAAGAGCAGGAGAGGACAGACGAAGTGGAACACACACCGCCGCCGCCAGTGAGCAAGAAGAGCAGCAAAACGCTGCAAGGCGTGGCGCCCAAGGGAAGCAAGCGCAGCAGCGTCGAGAGTGCTGCGGTGGAACAGCAGCAAAAGGGAAGAAAGAAGGAGAGCGAGAAGAGCAAGCCGAGGGCCGCCACGCCATCCCCGCCGCCGTCTCCAGGTGCGACCCTGTCGCACGCACTCGCACGACCTGGCGAGCGCTCTCCTATCTCTAACCTCTCTGCGCACTACAGGATTGGGCGTGAGCTTTGGCGGCGACGTATCGGGCTTCTCGACAGAGCACCACTCGTTCGGCGTTGCCGGTACAACACCCCCTCCATGTGACGCAGCTTGCTCGCTCGCTTGCTAGGCTGCCTAGCGAGGTACATGCTGCTAACGTGTGACGTCGTAACATGTAGATGTGGGCTCCGTGAGCATGGAGATGGCCTCGCCCGACACGACGCGCGGCAGCTACGAGACCTACATTCCGCTCAAGGACGCGGCGCCCTCGTCGCCGGCGGATCAGCAGCAGCGCGGATCGTCGCTCGAGCAGAGCAGCATGAACCTTACGGTCTACGAGGAGCTGCCGACCTTTGTCGATCCCAACGACTGCACGTGGGCTGCCAACGACAGCCTCGTAGAAGAGACCAAGGCCAACAGGGTACGAGTACTACTCTTATCTCCCCTCGCCTCTCCTCTCTCTCTTTGGCGCGTCGCTCACGTCACGGCGGCACACCACAGCAAGCTCCAGCGCGCAGAAGCAAGAGGAAGAAGGTCCAGCCGTTGGCCTACTGGAAGAACGAGCGCGTCGTCTACGGCTTCGAGGAAGGTGCGCTTCCTCCTCCTGCTCTCTCTCTCTCTCTCTCTGGCGGAGGGAGGCAATGCGCGTTGCTCACAAGTGGTCATCGTGTGCGTGTGTGCTTCGCACGTGCGCAGGCGAGAGGATGCGAAGCGTGAAGGACATCGTGCGCATCACTTCGCCCGAGGTCTCCAAGAAGTCGTCCAAGAAGAAGCGCGGCGCAGCAGCAGCGACCACCACCAAGTCCACGTCCAAGGGCAAGTCCAAGCCCTCCGACACCTCGCACGATGAGAAGAAGAAGAAGAGGCGTTGATGACAAGGACACCAAGACAATCCATCACAAAAAGACACTCTTAGTTGCACACACCTGTCGCTGATTGGGCCAACGGACTTAAAAAAACCCAAACCATTTTCTTGCACGACATGTTGGCCTTGCTCTTCTTCTCTTCCGTCACAAACAAAGCGCGCACCAGCAAAGATGGAGGTACCACGTCCGGCCTACGGCTTTGAGTTTGGTGAGGCGCCCAAGGACATCCGCTCCTCCTACGACGTCATCGTCGTCGGCCTCGGCGGTACGCACCCCCCCCCCGNCCCGCGTCTCCGGAGTGTCACATGAGGGTGGGTGGTAGGGGCAGCACATGAAGCAGCTCCGCTGCACGGCCGTCATGTTGGTGTCCCTGCTCATGTAGATGACCTTCGTCTTGTTGTGGTTGTCTTGTCTATGCGCAGGACTTGGGGCGGCGGCGCTGTACTGGGTGGCGCGCAGGCAAAAGGCCGGGGAGGCGTCGGTGCTGGGTATCGAGCAGTTCGAGCTGTTCCACCACCGCGGCGGCTCACAGGACCACTCGCGCATCATCCGCCTCGCCCAGAGCGCGCCCTGGTACACCAAGATCGCACCCCACATGTACGCACCTCGCCTCCCTCGTCATCATCGTCATCTACCACAGCACACAGCGTATCTCACCTCTCGCACACGCACACGCACACGCACACGCACACGCACACGCACACGCACACGCACACGCACACGCACAACAGGTACATGGCGTGGAAGACGGTGGAAGACGAGGCGGGCATCGAGCTGGTCCACCGCACGGGCGGCCTCGTGTTCGGCCCCAAGGACAACAAGGTACGCACTCACCATGGAGACGTGCGAGCCATGCGCACACGCACACGTGCGCGATGCTTGCCTGCGTGCATGCGGCCTCGTGTTGGCTCCTGACGTCACCATCCATCCATTGCATTCACACAGGACTTGGACGACTACGCCCGCGCGATGGCGGCGAACGAGATCCCCTACGACGACCTGACCGCGGAGGAGGCCATGAAGAGGTGGCCTCAGCTCACACTGACGCCCAACTACCGCGTGCTCTACCAGGCCGACGCCGGCATCGTCAACCCTCGCCTCGTACGTCGTGTCGCGTGCGTGTGCGTGTGCGTGTGCGTGTGCGTGTGCGTGTGCGTGTGCGTGTGTGTGTGCGTGTGCGCAGTCATGACATTGCTTTGGCTCATCTATCGCTCGCCCGCGCAGGCCAACTCCACGCACGTAACACTGGCACGCAAGAGGGGAGCGCACGTGCTGGACCAGACCAAGGTGACGGAGATCGTGCCGATCGGCAAGGAGGGCGCCAAGGTCATCACCAGCAAGGGCGAGTTCACGTGCAAGCGGCTCATCATCTGCGCCGGGCCGTGGACCAATCACTGCCTCAAACGCTTTGGTACACCATCGCTCTGTCGCTCTGTCGCTCTCTCTCTCTCTCTCTCTGCACTCCTTGCTCATGTGTTCTCCTTGTACGTACCTGCGCTCTCCCTCCCTCGCGTGCGCGACAGACCTGGAGGTGCCGATCAAGACCACCAAGGAGCAGGTGACCTACTGGGCGACGCCCAACCTGCGCGAGTTTGCTCCCTCTCGATTCCCCGTGTGGATCAGCGTGGAGGAGAAGGACTGCTACTACGGCTTCCCCGTCTACGGCGAGGTACACACGATGCGTCTCCCAAGCCCAGTTGAGCTGGCCCGCTGATCTGCGTGCGTGCGTGCGTGCGTGCGTGCGTGCGTGCGTGCGTGCGTGCGTGTGCGCGTGTGTGCGTGCGTGCGTGTGCGCGTGTGTGTGTGTGTGTGTGTGCGTGTGTGGCGATGATGATGATCCGCGTGTGAGCACAGGTGGGAACCAAGGCCGGAGTGCACATTGGCGGCAAGGAGGTAGACCCCGACACCCGCGGCTTCGAGCCTGACGTCGATCTGCTCGACAACATGGAGGCCTACATGGCCAAGACGATGCCTGGCGCTCGTACGCCACCTGGCTCGCGCTCGCTGTTGTGACGCAACTCACTCATCATGCACGCACACTACACACGTGATACGCGCAGTCGGACCGAGGCTGTACACCAAGACGTGCCTCTACGCCAACACGCTGGACGACGATCTCATCCTGGACACACTGCCCAACTTCCCCCAGGTCTCCCTCACCGTCGGATGTACGTCACGCACACACGCACACATGCACATACGCACGCACAAACACGCACGCACACGCACAAGCCATGGAGGGAGAGAGCTCGCTTACCACGCCCTGCTGTTCAACACAATCCACGCACCATCAGGCGGCCACGGGTACAAGTGGGCGTCGTTCATCGGGCTCGTGCTCAGCCAGCTGGCCCTCAACGGCAAGACCACCTTCCCTGTGGAGGCGCTGGCGGTGACCCGTCCCGCCGCTGGCCTCCGCGCCTGCCCCAAAGCCGCCGCTCTTTGAAGTCTGCATTTTCTTTTTAAAATTCTCTAGTATTTTCTTTTTATTTCCTAGTGACGTGGCATGGCGTGATTGGGTAATGGCTAGGTTCAGTTCTTCCGCACGCTCGAGGAGGGTACATCACATGATGGACGACTGCAGGCGTGAACCTCATGACGGGCTCGCCACCACGGACGACGGCCAGCGCGGCTCAGCGACTGGCGAGGCCGACCTCATGGTGGAACTGCTCGGACTTATTTTGGACGAGGTCGACCCGCTGGCCTTGCCCGTCTGCCGCGCCGTGTGCGCTCGGTGGCGCGACGTCGTCGTGAACCGATGGACCACCTACAACTCCTCTTCCTCTTCTTCCTCCACCGGCCCGCCCGAGGCACAGCTCCCGCTCGACTACAAGTACGCCCAGACACTCGCGCGTCGAGGCTGGCTCTCGGTTCTCCGGTGGGCCTGGGCCAACGGCTGCCCCGCCGACCTCAACCAGGCGAGCTTCTGGGCCGCGTGCGGCGATCAGAGGCAGGTGCTCGAGTGGCTGCGCATCCACCACTTTGAGGAGGAGGAGCATCGTGATGGCGGCTTGGCTTGGGCCGAGAATGCCTGCCACGGCGCCGCCTATGGCGGCCACCGCGAGTTGATCGCTTGGCTAAGAGCAGGCGTCGAGGGCGGGAGCAGCAGGACGTGGGGCACGGGTGCGTGCAACTGGGCTGCGCGCGGCGGCCACCTCGACCTGCTCCGGTGGTTGCGTGATGAGGGCTTCCCATGGGACGAGGAATCCGTGTGCTCGCAGGCGGCCGTGAGCGGCCATCTGCCCACCCTCCAGTGGGCCCTGGCCAACGGCTGCAGGCTGGACGTGTGGACGGCCATCAACGCGGCCCAGAACGGCCATCTGGAGATGCTGCAGTGGGTGCACGAGCACGCACGCGACGTGATCGACGTCGGAGAGGACGAAGGCGCGATGGCCACGAGCGCCGCCAGGCACGGCCACCTGGACGTGCTGCGTTGGCTCCACGCCCAACACTGCACGATCCAGGCGCTCGACGTCGCCTGGACGGCCGCCGAATGCGGCCATCTGGTGATCCTGCAGTGGCTCCAGGCGGACACCACCCTCTGGGCACAGGCGGTCACAGACGGCCTGACCTGCGAGTCAGCGGCTGCCGGCGGCAACGTCGACGTGCTCCGGTGGATGCGCACCCAGGGATGCCCGTGGGGCCCAAGCACGACGACCTACCGCGCAGATGGCCAAGTGATTACGAAGCAGAACGATTCCGCGACCTGCACGGCCGCAGCCAGCCACGGACGCCTGGAGGCGCTCGAGTGGGCGCGCGCCAACGGCGCCCCGTTCGGCGAGTCGACGTGCGCGGCGGCCGCCCGGAGCGGCCAGTTCGCTGTGCTGCGGTGGCTCCACGCCAACGGCTGTGCGTGGGACGAACGCACGTTCACCAACGCCATGATCGGCTGCATGCTCTTACGATCCGTGAGCGCCCGCCTGGATGCCCTGGAGTGGCTCCGCGCCGCCGGGTGTCCGTGGAGCGCGGCCACGTTCGCAGAGGCAGCCCACCGAGGCTGCATGGACGTGCTCGAGTGGCTACGCTCCAACGGCTGTCCGTGGGACGCCCAGGCCTGTGCGCGAGCAGCCGGCAAGGGCCATCTCGCCGCGCTCAAGTGGCTGCGGGCTCACGGCTGTCCGTGGGACAGCGACACCGCCCGCTTGGCGTCCCGAGCCCGTCACGCCGACGTTGTCGAGTGGGCCCACGCCAACGGTCTGCCGCGTGATTGAACCGATCAAGGAGGAAGAGGAGTTAGAGGTGTAAGAGGTAAGAGAGAGAATGGTTTGATCTTTGCTTTGGCCCCGTGGCAGCTCTGCATCGCAGGTCGACTACTGGGAGATGGTTGGTTGGTTTGTGAGGTGTGGTGGTGCGGGCGCACACGCACACAAGAGTGTGAATGTGGTATGCGCTAGGATCGCCCTCGCCCGCCTCCGGTTCGGCCCTTGGCTCGCTTGCCTTTGCCGCGCGATCCGCCGCTGCCGCCGCCGCCGGCCTTGCCGCCACCGCCGCCAGCGTTGTTCCGTCGCTGCCCGCCCGCCGAGGACGACGCGGCAGGTTGAGATGATGACGCCGCAGCTGCTGCTGCCGCTGGTGCTGGCGATGATGATGATGAGGACGAAGACGACGATGGTGGCTGCGGCTGTGTTGAAAGTAGGGACTGGCCTAGCACCCAGTTCATGCCGTTCCACCGCTGCGTGGTGACCCGCTTCATCGAGATCTGCGACTGACAGATCTGGGAGAGCGTGACGGCGTTGTCGTCATCGAGCTTCTTCTTCTCGGTTAGACCGCCCGCCTCCAGCCGCCTTCTGAACTCTTCCACCTCCCTGTATCGCAGCGTGTGCGCGTCAACGTGATGTGTGTGTTGTCGTGCTGCGATTTGATGGTGGCGCGTACCTGTCCTGTTCGGCCTTGAGATCGGGGTCGAGGTCGTCCTCTTCCTCCCAGAACTGAGGGAACTCGGTGAACTGGGCTAGCTTGGCTGCCAGCCGGCTGCCGCCCGCCGTGGCCACGGGCGCCGCAGTTGGAGCGAGGGCGGTCACGCTGACAGCAGCCGCCGCTGCCGTTGACGTCTCCGCCTGCGGCTGCAGCGCCTGCCCGTTGCCGCCCGGAGTCACGCTCTCTGCGTCACCATCGCACTGCTCCTCTGGCGGCATCGCGGGGCCGTTGCTGCCGTCCTCCGGTCCGTCGCCGCCATTGTCCTCAGCCGACGCGGGTTCAGCTGTGGGCTTCTTAGACTTCGAGCCGCCGCCGCCGCCGCCGCCGTTGTTGTTGGCCTGTTGCTGTCGTTGCTGCTGCTGTTGCTGGTTCAGTTTCGCTTCCTTCTCCTCGCGCTCCTTCTCTTCTCGCTCCCTCTGTCGCTTCTCGCGCTTGCGCTGCTTCTTCCGGGCCTTGGCCGAGGGCGTAGCCCCAGATCCGGTCGACCCTGACAATGATGACCCCGACGATGACTTGTCATCCCCGCCGCCGCCGCCCTTGTTGCCTCGAGGCGGCTTCTTGGTGTTGTTGATAAAGGAGAGCAGCTCGTCGAGGCTTCGCTGGTCTTCGACGGGTCGCGGCGGCGATTGCGCCTTGAGATCCCGTCCGCCTCCGCCCATGCCGCTCGTCACGTGTGACTGTGCGAGCCGCGACTGCCCCCGGTCAGGTCAACATATGTCATCGCTACCCGAGGGGAACGAAGAGAGAGAGAGAGAGAGAGATGCAAGAGAGAAGCCGAGCGTACTCGAATGTTGAGCTTGCTTCGCAGCTTCTCGCGGGTGGACTCGGCAAAATGATCGCACATGAGGTAGTGCGAGTGCAGACAACAGCAGTGACCTACCGGGCGGGTATACGCAACGTTCATGAGTTAAAGGGGATAGAGGGCAATGTGTATGTGGCGTGGTGTGATGCGTGGGCCAGTGACTCACCTCCGTGTTTCGTCTTCCCGTTCCGGAGCCCGCTCCCGCATGCGTGTCCCGGCGCCTGGCAGTGCGACCCGGCCGAGGCAGGAATGCTGGTCTCGTAGTCATCATCGTCTTCATCATCGTCGTCGTCATCCACCTCCTCTCCTTCGTCGTCATCCTCGTCATCGTCGTCGTCATCGTCCAGTTCCTCACCGGTCGAGTACATCGAATGGCCCGTTCCGTCGCCTGCGTCCGTGGGCGCGGTCTCGTTAGGGCCCAAACGCGAGAGATCAAGAGTGAAGCTTGCGCCAGGCGGCAGGCTTTGCGCATACGCACGCGTACCATAAACGCAGGAGGCCGAGCAGCACGAGTTGTGGTAGGTGTTGACGCCGACGCCAGCGAGGTCGCTGGTGATCCCGGCGGTGTGTCGAGTATTGTGGGCCGCGCAGCAGTCCTCGCCCTTCTTGGTCATGGCCGACAGGTGCTGGTGGAAGCAGAACGGACAGCTGTGGATGTGTTCCTGCGAGAGAGAGAGAGAGGACGTCAGCACAACGACAACATCAAGGCGGTGCAAGAACGGAGCAGTACCGCGATGGCTTCGGGATCGATGTCGGGGATCTCACCGGCGCGGTGCTGCTCCTCCAGTTTCTGCCACCGCCGCTGGAGCTGCTGACACTCGGCGCGCAATCGAGCCTCTCGTTGCTGTTGGTTCGAGGCACCTAAGGTCAGCCAAAAGATCAGACACACACATACGCGCGCGAGCACACAACGCACCTTCTCGAGCGTGTACTGATCGAGACGCTTCTTGAGCTGTCGCCAGCGGGAGCGAGTTTCCTTGAGCTTCTTCTCGAAGCTGACGTACTGCTGAAGGACCGGGTCGCTTCGCTTCAGCTGCGACTTGAGGCGCGGCAGATTGATCTGCAGGATGGGATCCAAGTAGACGGTCTCCCAGAACAGGCCCTGCGCACAATCATCGTGTGAGCAGTGACACGACGGTGCATCATGGGAAGAGAATGGAGAATGATGAGCAGTGGGAGGAGGAGCACTTTGTTGACGTCGGCGAACGTGATGTCAAACTGCTTGAGAAAGCAGTTGTGGAGGTAGATGAAGACGCCGTTGAAGACCTCGTTCGCCGCACAGAGGTCGTCGTACTTCTTCTGCACTGCCAGCAGGAACTTGTGCGCCCGATCGATGCTCGCCACTGATCGCCACAGTCAGCCGTCAGCACAGCACACGCGAGACACTCTAACACGGCGCGCGCACACAAGAGAGCGAGCACTCACCAGACGTGGTGGAGAGCTGAGCGACGAGTCGCTCGCGCAGAACCTCGAGCCAGTTCTGGGCCTCCTTCTCGAGCTTGCGGAAGAGCGTCTCGGGATTGTGCTTGCACAGCCGGTAGACCATGTTGTACGTCCGTTCGAAGGAGATGCTGAAGCCCTCCTCGTACTCGTTGTTGGCCTTGACCTCGGCGTAGATCTGTCGCACCACGTTGCGCAGCTCGTGCCAGCACTGCCGCCGCTCCGCGTCCGCCTTGGCCGTTTGCTGTGTCGCGTCACGTCGCGTCACGTCATGAGAGCTCGGGCCGTTAGTCACACACACAGCACACCACAGGAAGACGGCACACAGCTCTCAGGGATGGAGAGGGAGAGCGCTCGAGCTTCAATTTGATCGGAAATTAGAATTTGCGAGCAAATGGAGGTACCTCGGCGGAGGGGGGAGCGATGCCGGCGGAAGCCTGTCTGGCTGTGGGGCCGGTCTCCAGATGGGTCGTCGTGGAGGTGGCCGCCATCGCATGCGCATCGTGCGGCTGATTTTGCCGCACGGCGGGCTGCTGCGGTTGATGTTGGTGTTGAATGGCTGCACCAGGCTTTGCGCCGCCGTCCATTGCCGCCAATCTCAGCGATGTCTGTTCCGCTAGCCGGGCCACCACCGTCTTGGCCGTCGCGCCATCGATGTGCGTCGCGGCCGCCATGGGGCCGCGCGAGGCAGAGATAGAGAGGGGGGGGGGTACAAATCTCTCCCCTTGCTCGCAAATACGAAATCAAAAAAGATTTCCGAGTTGCGCGGCGCAATTTCCTCTCTTTCCACGTCCTCTTCTCTCGCTCGCTCTCCTCTTTGCTGCTGCAGTAGCTGGACGAGCAACCACCTTCTCTCTGTCGTGAGAAGAGTCAGTCGATCCTACCCTTCCTAATTTCGCGTTGGCGGCAAAACTTGATTTTCCTTTTATTTTCTTTCTTTATTTTTCCATTTTATCTGCTGTCCGAAAGGTGTCCCAAACGTCGACCGCTGTCTGCAGCCAAATGACTGTAAAAAACTGTCGACATTCCGACTGGGGCACTTTGTGTCTCTAAAACATTGGCCACCTGCAGGCATCGTGTTGGGTTGGAAGTGTATTGAAGTGACGGAAGTGTGCAAGAGGATAACATGTTGAGTGGAAGGATGGATGAGTGGTACACAGAGATTGGAGGAGCTACAGATTGGATGGGAGGGGAGATGGAATGTTGAATTCCACACAGTGTTGATGATACCCGCTTGGTGGAGGGATGCTTAGGGCTTGGCGGGATGGCCGGGGAGGGCGAGCGTCCATGTGCCCTTGCGCGCGACGGGCCGCACGTTGACAAGAGGAGCAAAGTAGGACAGCCCAAAGGCGCTGTCGTCGATGAGGGAGTACACGAAGCGACGTACGGGCAGTCGGAACCGATAACGCTCCAGCATCTGCAGTATCTCCTTCGCCAGAGCCGTCTGCACCACCGCAGCCACCGCACCCGCATCAGTGATTCTGTGAATGCACACGCACACGCACACGCACACGCACCTTTCTGAACTCGGAGGGATGCTTGACTTTGGCGCGCTTGAGCGCGTTCATGGCGCGTTCGGCCGTGATGTGATTGGAGAGGTTGGCCACCCACAGCGAGATCTCCTCCCGCATCGACTCTTTCCCCTGTGCTTCTGCTCCTTGCGCCGGCGGTGCGTGCACAACCACCTCCTGCACACCACACACGCATGCACATTTGCAGTACGTCAGGTGGAGCTCTCCCGAAGCAAGAGGACGCTGGCTGGCAGAGCGCGTTACCGTTTCAGAGTCGGGCGCGACGAAGACATCAACGTATTCGTTCTCGTCAATGCGAAGGAACGGAGTCGACCGGATGTCGCGCGGCAGACTCACGTGCGAGTTCACGTGACACGGAGTGTCCCACCCGAACCTCTCCAGCCGCTGGCGCCCTGCATTCGTGCATGAAGAGCGAGAGAGCGCCCATGGCTGATGAGTCTCACGTCTGATCCAGTGAGCTCTCCTCAAGCGTGTGTACCTTGCTCGGTGCCTGAGACCATGCCGATGACGTAGACGGCGGTGCCGCGCACAACAAAGCAGCTGTCCGTTTCGGCGATTCGTACGAGCGCCTCCACCACATTCTCCGCCTCCCTCAGCGCCTCCTTCGCGTCCTTCAACTCTGCACCACGCGCCAACCGTCAGAACCAGTCTCGATCGAGCAGAAGATCAACACGAGAGAGAGAGAGAGTTGAATGTACCGGGGAGGACGGGATTGGGCTCGGGGGCGGACAAGAGACTACGGCGGAGCGGCGACTTTTGAGCGGGCGGTGAGCCGAACGAGCCCGACCGAAGGCGAGGCGTCGATGGACCCTGTGTGGCGCCTGAGACAATCGCCCGCGGCGAGCCCGCGGAAGACGGCGTTCGCTTGTGCGTCGGGTGCCTGGGCGATCCCACCATCCACGATCCACCTGCTCACAAACACACACGCGCAGCGCATAGGAGACGTTTTAGCGATGCAGCGATGCGCTGCGTGCCTTTGCCTGATGTCAGGCGCAAGGAGGAGGGACGTACTCGAGGTGAGCTGGCCGCCGATCGAAGAACCAGAGTTCACCCAGCTCTCATCAAGCAGCTTCAGGCCAAACTCTGACGACGCAATGTGACCCTGAGAGGCAGCCGGCGCTGACTGATCAGTGGACAGGCCAGGACAGCAATGGTGGGAGGAGGAGAAATCGTACAAGAGCCCACATGGCAGTGCGGCGGGCGAGGGGCGGTTGCGAGACGTCGCGAAGCACGGAGAGCAGCTCCAGGTGGTGCGCGGACTGCTTGAGGATGCCGGAGCCCTTGGCCGTCTTGGCCAGTTCGCCGTAGAGATGCGGCGGAACGGCCACATGCTTGGTGAGATACTCGGAGCCCTGCGTCGTCGTTTTCGGTTAGAGACGATCGATCACGCGGTTCACTGATGAAGGAGCCTTCGAGAGGTCGTACCTTCTCTCTCCACACGGGCGCCGAGAACGCTTCGCTGAGAGCGTCGTCCAGTGCGGTCACGTACTCGAGGTTACCTTTGTATAGTGTGCAGTGGTGTGTGAGTGTGCGTACATGATTGTGAGTCACACAATGACGACGGCACACAGCCAACAAATGTGGTCGAGCAATGGGCGCGAAGGCGCGTACCGGTCTCCTTCCAGTACTGGAGCGCGCCCGAAATGAAGTCGTTCTCGCGCGAGAGGTAGTCGAGACCAGCCTCGGTGGACAGGAGGCGAAGAAGGAGGTCGCGACCGGGCCGGCCGATAGCAGCCAGCACGCTTGCGGGCTGCTTGGAGATCAGACACTCGAGGCACTCCTCCTCGTCCACGGCCTCGTCGAGAACCGACAGCGACATTCCGATCACCTGCGAGCCATGCGCAACGTTAGGCTTGTTGGCTCTCGCGCGTGCGGGCGACGAGCGTGAGAGTACGGTGTCTTACCTTGCTGTCGGTGTCGGAGAGCTGCTTGACGAGGAATTCGATGCCCCATGCGCTGAAGTTGGCAACGCCAGCGCGGAGCAGGACGCGCATATGCCTCGTGGCCAGGAAGCGGACCACCTTTGACTGTGACGTAAGCGCCTTTGACAGGATCACTCGCGAATGACCGCCGCTTCTATAGGAGACAAAGAACGAGAACGGCGTGAGCTCGGAGTGATAAATGATGCTGTGGGGTAGTGGCGGCGGTACATGTTGTAATCGAGCGAGGTGAGGATGAGGAAGGAGAGATCGTCTCGGCCCTGGAGCTCGGTCATTGACTTGAGATAGTTGAAGATCTTGAACTTCTTCATGAGCTCGAGTCCACGCTCCGTCGACGACAGCGTTCCCAGCTTAGGAAGGAGCGGCTGTGAGCGATCAAGCAAAAGCGACACATGAGAGTGAGAAGGAGGACTACCATGGTGAAGTACTCGCGGGCCATCGTCTTGAGAACGCGCTCGGGCGAAAGTAGACGAGGTCCGTTCTTGTCGGGCACCTTCGAGGAGAGAAACGAAGGCGTCAGCACTGGAGCACACAGATACGAGACAGCACAAATGAATGGAGGAGAAGGGAAGTTTACCCCTTCGACCTCGACGCGGAGAAGGTCGGCGATCTGGAAGACCAGCGGGTTCTTCTCCTCGAGGTACTTGTAGCCCTCGGACTCAGCCAGGAGGACCTCGAGCAGCAGACATGCAACGCGCACGTATTTCATATTGGGCTGCACGAGAGATTCACCACCGCCAGGATGTCAGCACGCATGGGCCACGGTGGATCAGAGAGCGGTGTGACGTACGACTGTCCACGACTGAGCGGAGAAGAGGAGATTGGAGGGCCGAAGGAAGGAGAGAATGCGCTTGATGAACTTGGTCTGGAGGGCGGTCGCCAGGTGGGTCGGATTGCGCAGCGGGCCTTCGAGAATCTCCGTCACCGTGTACCACTCCCAGCGCGAGTAGTCCTGCACATGTCGCGTGTGACGATCGCACGTATGCTGCGTCAGTTTGATGTGCGGAGAGATCGCATGCTTTGCGCGCCTGCCAGTCGTGGAGGAGACGTGCCTTGGTGGCGAGGATCTGTGTTTGCTGAAGGCGCGCGAGAAGCTGCTTGTCGTCCATGCCCCAATCGATCTTCTTCTTGACGTCGTCGATCCTGTCGAGTCGCCTGTTGCGGCCCTTGAGTCGCCGCCACTTGTTGGCGCCGGTGACGATGAGCGAGAGATGGAAGTCAAAGAACGACGACTCGCCCTTGATGTGCGAAAACTGGTGCAGGTTGCCCACCATGGCCGAGGCGCTCATGCGAACGCCGCGGGTGAGGTTAAACGAGACGGCCGAGCACATGAGCTCGGGCAGCGTCTGCAGGCGCGCGCACTGGGACGTGGGCAGCAGGAAGTGTGACAGATGCAACAGCTCGGCCAGCAGCACAGTTGCCTTCGTAGCTGCATAAAGACACAGCCACATGACGACGGGCACTCGATATGAGCAAGAGACAAAATGTCGAGCATGACGACACAGGCGCCTGTATGCGTACCGATCTCGGCGTTGTGCACCTGTCTCTCGGGAATCGGCGGAGAGGAAGAGGACTTCTCTCTGCTCTTTTCCTTGTCCTTGTCCTCTTTGTCCTTGTCTCCCTCCTTCTCCTCGCCCTGCAGGTCATGGTCAGCGCATGGAATGCACGTGTGGTGGTGCGTGTGTGTGATGGTGTGCTGGCGAAGTGGCTGCGCGCCTCCAGGCTTGGGAGGGGATGTGACATCAGAAAACGAACCCTGCCATAGGTCGACGTCGGATTGAAGTTGGCGAGGTCGTCTTTCTCCTGGCCCAGCTTGACCAGCGCTTGGATCAGCCCGCAATCGACCAGGATCACCAACACCATTCCCTGTGTGCATCGATGGCAACGAGGCAGTGGTGAGTGGCGATGAGCGGCAGGTGCACAGGCCATATGATCGGCTGTCAACGCGATTGCCAAGAGAGAGACAGAGGTGGTGTACCAGATAATTGTACAGGAGGTTGGGTCGGTCAGAAAACGTGCGCGAAGGCAAGTCGAGTCCCACGCCCAACCCCAGGTGGTCGCTCGGCCCGCTGGAACGTCCCGACTAAGATAAGAGCACGTCACGGCAGCCACGTAAGCACGGGGCGCACGGGATTAGCTGAGACTGGCACGCGAAGGAGGTCGCTCTCGAGTGAATCGGACATACCTCCGTGCTTGTACGACGGGCAAAGGCCTCCTTGCCGGCGGCTGCTGGCAGGTGGAGCATGGCCATGATCCCGTCCAGCACGTATTCCTGTTTACAGCCATCAAATCGATTAGGTCGCGTCGGTCTGAGAGCGTCCACTCATGTCGCTGCGACGTACGTGCAGTTCGGGGAAGGGCAGCGTGAGCGAGAGGACAAGGCTGCGCATGCCCGAGGGATCGGAGGACAGGTAGATCAAGCCCGTCCAGGACTTGACCAGACCTACGACGGCACGAACCGACGCCGCCCACTGCTCCCTCCGCGCCGGGATGGGACCGCCCTCTGCGTGCCACCCCCACAAAGAGAGTGTCGTGTCAGTCAGAGGTCGGATAAGGCAAAGCCACCAGAGAGAGACGAGCCATACCGGGACCCTCTGTGAGAGCGGCGAAGACGCCTCGCAAATCGGTGTGCGGCCTGAGGTAGGCCCGGTTTTGGGGGTGATTCAAAATGTACCTATGTTGGAGTCAAGAGAGGAGCACATAAATGAGAAGACGTGCGGTGTGTGCACAAGCGGAGCACAGACGCCACGCCCGTGTCAAGTGCAGTGCCTTGCAGAGAGAGAGAGAGAGCGTACAAGACACCAGCGAGGAGAGATTCGTGTTGGTCGGCCAAGTTGGGGTCCACCAGAGCGTTGAGCAACGTTCGCATTCCTCCGCACTGCGCAAAACGTCACCCGGGCCGTCACTCGTCAACACACAGAAGGCGCGTGTAATCAGAGAGAGAGTGGAAACAAGAGGTGGAGACCGACCTGAGCCACGCCTTTGATGTTTTGGACGGCGAGCAGCGCGAGAGTGTCGAGGGCGATGCGCACAAAGGCGTCATCGCGGGCTTCGATGATGGCCAGCAGGGATTGTATAATACAGCGAGGCGTGAGCACGGGGTCGACCTCCACCAGACGTCGCACCACCCGCATCGCCTCCACGCGCTGTTGATTCAATGTTGCGGTTGAGTGAGTCATAGAACGGGCACACAGTCGGACAAGGGAAGGGAAGTTACTTCGGCGGTTGTGCCCTTGTCTTTCTCGAGAGACCTGGAGATGAAAAAGGCCAGCTGGTAGAAGACCAGATGACGCACAAAGTCGCTGTCGCCGTCTCGCATGAACCGCCTCAGGGTCCGCAGCGCGGCTCGCCTCACGGTGGAAGAGCCGCTCGCCAAAGCGCCGCCCATCCTGCAATGGACGCAACACACAAGTTGAACGGTTCGCACCCATGGGTTTCACACAGCACGTCAGGCGGGCTTCCCTATGCAAGGCCGAGGGCTTCGAGAACGAAGCGAAAGTGACGCGGAAGGAAAGAACGAAAGCGAAAGCGACACGAAGAGCGGAGGGGGGGACGCTACGTTGTGAAAAAGGTGGCGAAGGAGACGAGGGAGGAGAGCTCCTCTATTTTCGGGGCCAGATTGGCGAGGGCGTTGAGGCCGTCTAGGGCGACCTGTAGGTCCTCGTCGCACTTGGCCACCTCATCGAGGTGGACCTTCACCTCGGATGTGGCTTTTTTGATAGATTAGGCGGAGGAAGGGCAAGGGCCAAGCAAATCAAGCAACAGAGGGAGAGGTGCGCTTTCGTCCATCCTGCATTGATTATAGAACAGGCGAGGCTTGTACCTTGCATTCACCCCGAACCAAAATCTTGCTTCGCAACTCGCGTTTGTTTTGGCAAATAAATCAACAAATAAATAATTAAACAAATAAATGAGCAATCCGTTCGCTTCGTGGAGTTTGACAAGTATTTATCCTTCATTATCCACTAATTACAGGCCCTTAGTGAAATATTTTGAAAATCTGCAATGGGTGGGTTCATCGATAGGCAAGTTTTTGTGGAATTCAAAACACGTTAATTGCAAAGAAGCAGCGTTGCCGGGAAATTACTTGGCGGCCATAATTAGGTTTTCGCCAAACAGGCAACCGTCACGAGAAGCACTTCTGGTTTTATGTTTCGGATTATTCGATCAAATTCGATCCATTCCGTTGTCGATAAAGGCCAATCCAGAGCAGTGAGACGCTGCTAGTGGGGCTGCTTGCTCGTAAGTGATCTCTGCGTGCCGGGCTGAAGTGAAGCGAAGTGGAAGAGGATTGCAAAATTGGGATAGAAGAACATGTCGGAACCGTCGCCGCGTGGAAAGAAGGAGCGAGATCCCTCGAGGGGGGAGAGGTCCTCGACGAGGGACAGGAAGGACAGGGACAGGGAGAGCAGCAGAAAGGATGAGAAGAAGGAGAGGCAATCGTCGACGAGGAAGAAGGAGGACCTGACCAGCTCCTCGGAATCGTCGGTGACCGATGGCGATGACAAGAGGCGACTTCGTTCGGCCTCCTCGCGCAACACCGACAAGGCCAAGGGCGATAGCTCGAGGACACACAGCCCGCGCACCAAGTCCTCGGACAAGGAGGAGAAGAAGGCGAAGGAGGCCTCGACCTCCTCGACCTCGACCTCTACAAAGGATGCCGCCCCCACGAAGGAGACCGCCGTCGTGGTCGCCGCGAAGAAGGGTCTCGACGACTCGATGATCAAGGTCCCCTCGGAAGCCGTCGTGCGGCCCATTCAGCTCGCCGATGGCGAGGACCTCGATGGCGAGGCCGCCCTCTTTGGCCAGCAGAAGGAGGCCCTCCTTATGCTGCTCGAGGCGCGCATGCTCCTCACCAAGATGGTGAGGTGGCGATGGATCAAGGAGCAGAACGAAATCGAGGAGAGGCGGAAGAAGACGCAGGAGGAGAAGAAGAAGAGGGGCAAGCTCAGCGTGACCGAGATCCAGTCCGTGCTCAAGTCCCAGCCCGATGGAGAGGACGGCGATTGGACGTCAGGTTCGCCCTCCCCCTCTTCACATTGTGGCGATCGACGCTCGCCCCCATCCATTCACGGCCCCATTTCCCCAGCGACGCTTGCTCACATTCGCGCATGTTTTTGACCATTTCAGAAATTCAGGAGCTCAAGCGCCAGCTGGTCATTGAGATCAGGCGCAACCACGTCCTCGATCGTGATCTCCAGAAGCTCGACAAGCGTATCGGTCTTCTCATCAAGAACCGCACCACCCTCCAGGTGCGTAGCGTGAGCCCGTTCGACGGCGTCAAATCTCTCGCTAATCATGCTCTCATGGTAGGATGTGCTCGAGGGTCTGGAGAAGAGCAAGAAGAAGAGCAAGACCAGAGGCAAGGGCGAGGAGCAGATCTGGGACCTCAAGAAGGACCCGCGCAAGATGGAGGTGCGCAGCGCATTTTCGCAAATGTGCAAGTGAGTGCCCATTTTTTGACATCTTGCTGACCTCGATCTCGCTTCACGCGCTCGGCTCGACTAGTTCTACCAAGAGCTGTTCTACCTGCTGCAAACCGAGCCCAAGTACCTGGCGAAATGCGTGTACCACGTGCAGCCCGAGCAGATGGACTCCTTCCTCGATACGACGATCCTCACCCTCTACGGTGACGCGTTCTCGCCTCGCGAGGAGTACCTCATCCTCTCCCTCTTCAAGCTCGCCATCAAGAACGAGATCTCCAAGATCAATGCGCTGTCCGACTTCTTGAAGGCCAACACCGTGGTGCCCAAGATGGTGATTACCTACAACCGACGCAAGCAGGGTCTCGAGTACCTCAGGAACACCCTCGGCCCCCTGCTGAAGATCGTGATGGAGAAGACCGATCTCAGCTTGGAGCTGCACCCCACCGTCATCTACCAGTCCATGATTATGGAGATGGAGATGCGCACCGGCGAGAAATCGACCCTCGAGAGGAACATTCCCGAGGAGAAGGCCATGAACAACCCCGAGGTGAAGTCCATCATGAACCAGCGGCTCAACGCCCTCCAGGAGATTTGCCAGATGTTCCTCGACGGCGTCATCAACTCGATGAACAACCTGCCCTACGGTATTCGCTGGATTTGTAAGCAGATCAAGCACCTCTCCATGGAGCGTTTCGGCGAGGCCCTCGACAATGACCAGGTAAGGAGGCCGTCACTCTCTCTTTCTCGCTCTCGCTCTCCATCATTCTTTCTCGTCATCTGTGCACTCTCTCATCACTCGTTCCGTTTCATCGTCCTGCAGGTGTTGAAGGTGACCGGTTACTTCGTGTACTACCGTTTCATCAACTTGGCCATCGTCACGCCCGATGCCTACAACGTCGTCGACAAGGAGCTGGAGCCCGTCGTCCGTAAGAACCTGGTCGTCGTCGGTAAGGTGCTTCAGAACTTGTTCAACTTCCGCCTGTTCAGCAAGCAGGAGAAGTACATGATGCCCCTCAACGACTTCATCGAGAAGAACAAGGTCACCGTCGAGCACTACTTCAACTCTCTCGTCAAGGTGAGTATCACACAACACTTGCCCACAATTTAAGTCCTATCTGTCGAGGACACTCTTACTCATCTCTCTCTCGCTTGCTTCCAGGTCGACGACCCTGAGGACCACCTCCAAGTGAACAAGTACATGGAGCTGACGCAGAAGACCAAGCCCGTGATCCTCATCTCGCTTCACGAAATCTCGGCCACGCACCACCTCGTCTTGCAGAACCTCGACGCCCTCGCCGAGAAGGACGACGAGCTGAGAGTGATCATGAAGGATCTCGGTGACGCGCCTCCCGAGATACCCGAGGAGGACGATCGTGAGATCCAGCTCACACTTACCTCCAACCGGTTCAAGGTGAGCCTCTCGCCTCTTCGCCTTCCTGCGACTTGTCTATGCTGCAACTTTGTTGTTGAACTTCTTGCACCTCTCAGGTCGAAGTCGAGGAGGACAACGAAGTGGAGCGCCTCTACGCTGAGACCAAGGAGCTCATCATTCCTGTACTGCGGATGATCCCCATCGAGACGTCCATCCACCGCCTCCACCTCACCGACGTCCTCGAGTCGGGCATCCGCTTTGCTGGTGAGACCAACAACAAGCAGCTCTCCACGCAGGTACGGCACACCTTCTCCAATCCACTCAAGCATTTGTTCCCCGTGTGTGTGTTGTGTTGTGTTGGGTTGGGGTCTCGGCGTACTGCGGGCGGGGCGACACCCACACACACACGCGCGTGTTTGAGATGGTCCGGTTCGAGTGTGTGAGCAAACTAACGCGATTACATGTCGCGGCCGCGCAGATCAACAAGATCCTGGAGAACATTGCCAAGCTGGAGAAGGAGGGCCGTCTGTCTAAGTCGGATCGCTACGAGAGCTTCGTGCATGACATCTCGCTTGAAGTGGCCAACAGGGCCGTCATTCGAGAGCAGCAGAAGAGGGAAATCGAGCGTCTGACCCAGACCCTGAACAACCTCCGCAAGCACCAGGTACGCAAACAACGCAGACTCCTTGCGAGGAAGGAGCGAGTGCTTGTTTGATCAAACTGCATGCTCACACGCGCACTTGTCGTCGTGACACCGCTACACACGCGACAGGCCTACGTCAAGGAGCAGATCGCGCAGTACCAGGAGTACCTGCAGCAGTGCCGCGAGCAGCACTACCGACCCACGTCGTCGAAGCTTAAGGGCAGCAAGAAGTCCAAGAAGGCCCCTGCCTCCGCCAGCAAGACCATGGCCGGTCCGTTCAAGTTCAGCTACAAGGACTTGCAGAAGCAGGTGCGCGACTCGTTCCATCTGGCCTTGAACGAGCGGCGAGCGGGTGGTCCCCATGACTCAAGCTCACACTCGCGCGTGTGTGCGTTTTTGGAACAGGGCGTGATCGTTGACTCGGAGGTGCCCGCCCTGTCGCGCAAGAAGACGCAGTTCCTCATCTCGTCGGCCGAAGTCGGCATCTTTGACATCGTGGCCAAGATCGCCGGTATCTCTGTCGAGAAGGTACGTCAGCGCACTTTCCTCCTTCCTCTGTTTGCGGAGTTGGATCTCGCCATCGCGTCCACGAGTGTTCGCCCCGGCTGATCGTCTCTCTTTGTTTAACTGAAGATGACGCTCGAGTTGGACGACCTGTTGGAGAGGCATTACAACGGCGTGGAGTACCTCGAGCTCGAGCAGGTGACGCTGGACGTGAACATGACCATCCACTTGATCAACAAGTTCTTCTTGGGCAAGAAGTAGACGACGACTACGCCATCAATAATGACCCCGTGCGCCGAGTGTGCCCCCGACTGCGATATCTTTTTCTCTCCTCGCGTTCACCCGGCACTCCCCTACATGTAGTACCGCACCCCAAGAATTGTAATCCATCCCCCCTTCTTTACCGATCTGCCCCGGCGACGGGTGTCCCAAGCGCAAGGAGGCAAGAGAGACGTCGCATTGATAAGTTGGTTTATCGAACCAGTCGCGGTGATTGTGGTGCTCGTGGTGGAAACCCAAGGCACCAAGGAAGATGGCCTCTTCTCTCTTACACGTAGCGGTTGAGGAGCATCTCGTACTTCTCCTGCTTGGCCGAGATCTGCTTGGGCTCACCGGCCTCAAGCGCGATCTTCTCCAGGTCGGCCAGGGTCACCTGACCGTTGACGATCTTCTGGCCGAGCTCGCCCTTCCACGAGGCATAGCGCTCGTCCCTCCACGCCTGGAAGGTGCCTTCCTCCTCGAGCCTCGCCGCTGCCAGCAGACCACGAGCGAACGTGTCCATACCTGAACCGTACCAGATTGACGCACAGCTTAGCACTTGCCAGCAATCAAACTTACGGTGGCGCTCATGACAGTTGAACTTTACCTGCGATGTGGCCGATGAAGAGATCCTCGAGGTCGCTCGACTCGCGCCTGAGCTTGGCGTCAAAGTTGAGACCGCCGGGCTGGAGGCCGCCCTGCCTGAGCACCACCTGCATGGCCAAGGTGGTCTGCTTGACGTCCATGTTGAACTGGTCGGTATCCCAGCCCAGCAGAGTGTCGCCGGTGTTGGCATCAATGCTGCCCAGGAATCCGTACGCCGAGGCTGCAAGACGGCGTTGAACGTTTAGAGAGACGAGCTGTCGTGCGTGAGTTCGCTGACAGAGAAGAACGCACCATAGGTGAGCTCGTGCTCAAAGGTGTGGCCGGCCAGAGTGCAGTGGTTGGCCTCGATGTTGAGCTTGTAATCCTGTAAGTGACGGAGAAAGAGATCAGTGCTCTGTTGCTAGCCGCACGTGTTGCAACTGTACGCCCCACATTGTACCTTGTCGAGGTTGTAGCTCTTGAGGAAAGCGACCACGGCAGCCGAGTCAAAGTCGTACTGGTGCTTCGTGGGCTCTGAATCAGAGAATGAACACGCAAAGGACAGGTCAGAACGGGTCTAGAGCAAACCAACCTAAAGGCGTACTTACCCCTGGGCTTGGGCTCAATGAGAAGCTGGGCCTGGAAGCCGATCTGCTTCTTGTAGTCCTGTGACATTGAGTTGGGGACGAGGTAAGCCAGGGCTCTTTAGCTAATCGTTGTCCTCTGGTAAAGATCGTACCGCAGCGAGCTGGAGGAAGCGGGCCAGGTGGTCGAGCTCGCCCTTCATGTCGGTGTTGAGCAGGGTCTGCCATGCGCACCCACGAAGATGAGGTGAGCAAGGGTGTGTGGCAGAGGCTTCCACATTCGGTGCAGCGTACCTGATAACCCTCCCTACCACCCCAGAACACGTAGTTCTCGGCACCGAGCTCCTTGGAGATGTCCATGCACTTCTTCACCTGAGCCGCGGCGTAGGCAAACACGTGCGCATCTGGAGCGCGCCACGACGAGTTCAGAAGACGAACGATACGAGCTCACCAAAGCTCTTCTGCTGCAAGCCGATAGCGTTCGTGTGTGCGGTGTGGTCGCACGTACCAGGGTTGGTAGAGGCGCCGTTCATGTAGCGAGGGTTGGAGAACAGGTTGGCAGTGCCCCACAGCAGCTTGATGCCGGTCTCCTGCATCTTCTTCTTGATGGCAGCGACGACGGTCTCGAGGTTCTTGTTGGTCTCCTCGAGCGTGGCACCCTCGGGCGCGATGTCCCTGTCGTGGAAGCAGAAGTAGTCCACGCCGAGCTTCTGGAGGAACTCAAAGTTGACATCCACGAGCCTGAGGTAAGACTCGAGCGAGTCGGTTCCATTGTCCCTGTGCGAGTGTCGAAGAGACTTGGCGTTAGCGTACGTCGGTGGCTTCAGTGTCACTACTGCTAGAGGCGACACACAGGCCCCAACACTCAACGGGTAGGTAGGGCAGGTACCAGGGGCGGTTGTAGGTGCCGGGGCCGAACATGTCGGCGCCCATGCCGCGCCAGGTGTGCCAGTATGCCACGCTGAAGCGAAGCCAGTCCTTCATGGGGCGACCGGCCACCACTTGGTCGGCGCGGTAGTACTTGAACGCGAGAGGGTTCACCGACTCGGGTCCTGAAACCGTTTAGATGCGTGTGGATGGGAAAACAGGTCAGATCAACCATCAATGATGAACTTTGTAGGGGGAGATGTCAAAGCTAGATTTGGTGACAACTGCGCTTGGCGAGCTGCTCTTCTTGCAGTCCAGAACAAACCACAGAAGATCCTCACATAACCCACGCTTCTGGAGATGCACGCCGAAGAACACAACACGAGGCCGCGCGTACCCTCGAAAGGAATCTTGGAGATGCCCTTGAAGTATTCGGTAGTCATGTTCAGTAGTGAGTAGTGGGGATTAACAGACTCTCTACTTGCTTCTTGTCTCGACGCAATACGAAATCGACCTGCAGCGCCCCAGCCCAGGGAGGAGTCACCGGTCCAGCTACCCCAAATTTCCTTTTCCCAGTTCTATTCATACCTTGAATTCCAGACGTTTCCTCCGATTTCTGTATTTTCCTTTCGTTTTTCTCGATCCACCCAGATCGCGGGTTCAGCTCGCTGGGGACGATGGGAACAATGGGTTGATGGTGGATGTGGACGACGAGCCATCTGCCCCGAAGCCGGCCGCTATCCATGGGACAGAGGCGGTGCTTTGCAGGATCGTCCTCCTTCGTGCACCTGGCCCGGTTCTGCGTAGTTGGCGCGGCGGCTGCGATGGCGAAGAAGAGGAAGAGGGAAGAGATGAAGGCGTCGGCCAAAGCGGGAAGGCAGAGGCGGCGTAGATGGGCGCCACATCGGACGTCCGTCGCTCGTCGGCGTTTGCTTCTTCTTCCTCCTCTTCCTGTTGCTGCTCGTCCTCGTAGAGCATGCCCGCGCCGAGCTCGGTCGAGCCGCGAGCCGAAGCTGACGACGAGGGGAAGAATGAGGAGAGGGATGAAGACGAAGATGGCGACGAGGAACCAAACGACGATCGCTGATGCGATGGCGGAAAGCAAGCGTCGAGAGGCAGGGTCGTGGAGGCCACGGGATGATGCACGAACGGCGACGTGGGTGAAGATGCTGATGGAAAGAGAGAAGAGAATGTAGACGACGATGTTGAAGATGATGATGATGTAGACGAAGAGCAGTAGTCATCGTGGCAGAGGAGGGAAAGCTTGCAGCGCGGCACCAGGCCGGTCCTGCCATCGGTCATGCTCCTGCAACGGGCCCACCCCGTCGGGAACTCGGCCAGCACCTCCACCTCTGCGTCGCAGGAAACAACACAAACGCACAAAAAAAGAAAGAAGACATCGGGGTGAGGGTCTTGCAGATTTCTTGAGGGTCTTTGCATTTGCACACATGCACTGGATGGGAGAGGGGAGAAGCGAAGAAGAAGCAAGAGGACAGGATTTGATTCTGGGCAACGCGAGATTTTGTGGGGGGAAATGCGAGATGGATAGATGGACGTACCGTCGTGCTTTTCGAGGCTGAGCTGGGCGCGATGCGTGGACCTGAAGGGTTCGGTGGCAATGGCCAGCTTGGCTGGTGGTCGCTTCCTCTTGTTGGGAGACGATGCAAAGGCGAGGTAAGCAGGTCCTGGCGTTGTGCATGATGATATATCATCCATTTGGCTGGGTCGCACCACGACGTCCATCGCCTCCCCCTCTCCCTCCTCCACGGATGTGGTTGTAGTCGGCAGCTCGTCCGCCGAGCCCATTCCCCACGCTGGCGCATCATCAGCCTCCATTCCTTTCGCTCTTTCGTTTTGGTTTGAATTTTTATTTTTCCCTCAATTCGTGGCAAATCTCGCTGGCGCAGAGATCCGCCACGATCCCATCTCCCGCGTCCGAGGGAGACGCAATGCAGCAGAAGAAGGATGGAATGTTCTTCAACGCCTTCGAGGGCCTGGAGTCGGTGGTGGGGGCGAACCATCCCGACGCCGCCGGGAGGGGGCATCATCATCGGGGGAGGAATGCAAAGAAGAAGGCCAAGCCCATGAGCGACGCCGAGCGGCAGCAGAGCTTCCTCGAGGGCATGGTGATCGTGGGCTACGAGTCGAACCTGTTTCGCAACGACAAACTCTCAGAGTCCATCGAGCGCGGCGAGCATTTCATCCCCTGGATGGGGAACGACCAGCTCATGATCGATCGCTACGATGCACGCGCCCTGCTGACCGACCTCAAGCTCTTTGATCGCGCCGCGGGCCGATGGGACGCGACGCTGCCGCGATCGCGCAAGCCGAGCGATCCCAAGTACGCGAGGGAGCTCAAGCTCAACGCCAAACTCGAGAAGGAACGCTACTGGGACATGACCCTGCACGGCGAAGACGTCTACAAAGGTATTGCCATCGAGACCCTCTCTACGTGCGCGTGTAGCGCGTAATGTTGTGAATGGGCTAATCCCTAACCCCCCCCCTTCCAATCTTCGCCCTCGTTGATTTGCTCCTCCTGCTTCTCCTCTCTCCCCTTCATGCTGAAGCAGCCTCCCTCTTCTTGTCACATCCCGCAACCGCCTCGCAAAGATGAGGGCGTTGTGTGCCGTGCGCCGCTTACTTACTCCCCCTCCTGACCCGTTCACGAGGGAAGTAAGTAGCAGCCCAACCAACCAACCCTCACACCACAAGGCCCAAGATGGGCCAACAATGGCTCACGCTCACGCTCACGGCGGCAGTGATGAGCCTCTGAGATCGACATTCATCGTGGCACATCACTAACTGATCGTCGTCTCCATCTCTCTCCCACCAACACGCATGCACACAACAGAGGAGGAGAGGAAGCGACAGAAGATGCAGCAGGACGCGCGAGCGACCTACAGCCTGGTGGGGCTCGACTACGGCGAGATCACCAAGCACGAGGACGACGAGGAGCGGCAGAAGCGCGAGGAGGAGACGCGCAGGCAGGAGTTCGAAGCGGCCGAGGCCAAGCGCAAGCAGGAAGCGGAGGAGGCCAAGAAGCGCGAGGACGAGGAGAAGTACCACGCTCCGCACGCCGTTCCCGAGGGCATGATCGCTGTACGTCCGGACCCTCAAGTGCTTGGCTCTGTCGCTTCCATTGCTCGACACTGAGTTCGCTGACGTCTTTTGTGCGCCGTGGAACGTGGAACGTGGAACGTGTGGCTCTTCAAGCCTGCGCTGAAGAAGATGGGAGTCATCATCGAGAAGACGGCAGCATTTCTGTTTCGCCAGGGACCTGATGTATGGCTCGTGTGTGCCCTGCGCGCGTGCGTGTGCATGTGCATGTGCATGTGTGCGAGTTGTCGTTGAGGGTGGCGTTCGCTAACAAGAGTGCTCGTGCAGGCGGTGGCTACATTGAAGAAGCAGCAAAAGGACAACCCCATGTTCCTCTTTCTCGTGGAGGGCCACCCGCTCAATCCTTACCTCCAGTTCCTCATCGGCAAGCTGGAGGAGGCCAAGAAGCGCGAGGAGGAGGCCAAGGAGAAGGCCAACGAGTTTGCTCTCAGCCTCGTGGCCGAGTACAACGACGAAGAGGAACCCTTCAAGGAGGAGGGTGCCGACACTGGCGAGACCTCAGCGACGACACCGTCTGCAGACGAGAACGTCGAGTCAGCCCAACCACAGCAGAAGCACTCGTACATCGCCATGTTCGACTTTAACCCGGAGAAGGAGGGAGAGATGAGCATGAAGGTCGTATCCTTGCCCGTGTTTGCGTGCATGTGTGCGCTGGTGTCTATGTCCTCTAGCTCACCTGTCGCTGCTCGGCTGGATCCAGGCGGGCGAGGTGCTGGTGGGCCGCGAGACCGACGTCGAAGGATGGCTGGAGATCGAGCGGGACGGCCAGGTCGGCTATGTGCCGCGCGCGTGGGTCAAGCAGGTCGAACAGCCTAGTGATGGCGTTCTCGCGACCCTCGCCGCGCACGCCACAGCCGGCGCCGAGGAGGACGAGCAGGCTAAGGCAGCCGCGGCCGCCAAGCGGAAGCGTATGATGCGGGCCAAGCTGCTGGCGCAGCTCATCACCACCGGCAAGGAGCACGTCGTGCAGGAGCTTACCGGCGGCGGCGGCAGCAGCAGCAGCACTGTCGTGGAGGCCTCGGCCAAAGAGAAGCTGCGACACGACCTAGAGGAGCGCCAGCGCGAAGAGAAAACGAAGAGAAGGAAACGGAGGCGAAGTCAAAGCCAAAGCCCGAGCCGACGCAGAAGCGAGAGCGACAGACGGCAGCGGCGGCGGGGAGAACGAAGCAGCAGCCGAGAGAGGTCGCCACGCACGCGAGACAGCAGCAGCCGAGATCGTAAACATAGCAGCAGTAGCAGCAACAGAAGCACCAGCAACAGAAGCGAAAGGCGAAGGGACTCGTCTTCACCTTCGTCGTCATCGACATCATCCTCTTCTTCCTCGTCTTCCTCGTCCCCATCAACGAGCCCAAGCAAGCGAGAGATGTGGAGTGAGGAGAGCGAGCCCACAAAGCCCCTCGCGCCAACCCAAGCGCTCTGTCCCCCTCCCATGTCGAGCGTCCTATAAGTTCACGTCCTGAACGTCCAAATCCACGCCCTGTGTGAGGGCGTTAGCAGCAAGCATCGGGAGGGTGAGATTGTTATTGATGGTTGTCAGTGTCACCCACAACAATGTTGCCTGCCAAGTCCACCGCCACGCCAACAGGAGAACTGGACAGGGCCAGAACCTGTGGAGCTTCATGCGTGGGACCCGTCTGGGCCAAACTGCTGCATTCGCTGATTGTTGGTGTCGGCCACGACGATGTTGCCTGCCGAGTCCACCGCCACGCCACGAGGACGCAAGAACTGTCCATTGCCAGAACCATAGGTGCCGAATGCTTGGATGAACGACCCGTCTGGGCCTAACTGCTGCACTCGATGATTGAAGGTGTCAACCACGACGATGTTGCCTGCCGAGTCCACCGCCACGCCTTGAGGAGACGAGAACTGCCTGGGGCCAGAACCCCTGGTGCCGAATGCGCGGATGAACGACCCGTCTGAGCCAAACTGCTGCACTCGATCATTGAAGGTGTCAGCCACGATGATGTTGCCTGCCGAGTCCACCGCCACGCCATGAGGGGATGAGAACTGGCCGTGGCCGGAACCCTCGGCGCCGAGTGCTTGGATGAACGACCCGTCTGGGCCAAACTGCTGCACTCGATGATTGTCGGTGTCGGCCACGATGATGTTGCCCGCCGAGTCCACCGCCACGCCGCGAGGAAACAAGAACTTTCCATGGGTAGAGCCCCTGGTGCCGAATGCGCGGATGAACGACCCGTCTGGGCCAAACTGCTGCACTCGATGATTGTCGGTGTCGGCCACGATGATGTTGCCCGCCGAGTCCACCACCACGCCAACAGGAAGCGAGAGCTGTCCAGGACCAGAGCCCGTGGAGCCGAATGCGCGGATGAACGACCCGTCTGGGCCAAACTGCTGCACTCGATCATTGTAGGTGTCGGCCACGACGATGTTGCCTGCCGAGTCCACCGCCACGCCGCCAGGAAGCGAGAACTGTCCGGGGCCAGAACCCCTGGTGCCAAATGCGCGGATAAACGACCTGTCTGGGCCAAGCGAGAAAGTGCTGCTAGCTGGAGCAGCAGCGGGGGCAGTGCCGAAGGGAGCACCAAAGATGGATGATGTAGCAGGAGCGGCACCGAATGTTGGGCGAACACCGAAGATGGACGGCGTAGCAGGAGAAGCAGCCGGTGTCGTGGGAGCAGTGGCTGAGGGAG
The DNA here is from genome assembly GCA_000826305.1 of Acanthamoeba healyi. Classification (NCBI taxonomy): domain Eukaryota; phylum Discosea; order Longamoebia; family Acanthamoebidae; genus Acanthamoeba; species Acanthamoeba healyi. Next base: position 189,382 of record CDFA01025757.1, on the reverse strand, counting down.
CACCAAAGATGGATGATGTAGCAGGAGCGGCACCGAATGTTGGGCGAACACCGAAGATGGACGACGTAGCAGGAGAGGCAGCCGGTGTCGTGGGAGCACCAAGGACAAACGATGTAGCAGGAGCAGCAGCCGGGGCACTGAATATGGACGACATAGCAGGAGCGGCACCGAATGTTGGGCGAACACCGAAGATGGACGGCGTAGCAGGAGTGGCAGCCGGTGTAGCAGGCGTGGGCGGTTTCTGGCTCCTCCTTGGCTGGCGGTCAACGTTGGCGCATGTCTTCAGCGCCTGCATGCCTTTGTTGAGCTCGTCGATCTCGCCCCGTTGCTGCTTGAGCATGGCCTGCTGCTCCTCGACCAAGCGCGAGAGCCTTTGCATCGCGTCCTGCTGACGCTGGAGGATGGCGCGGAGGGGCCACACGGCGCACTTGTTGTCTTCGTGGTCTTGCATGTGACGACGCGGCGAGGTGAACTCGCATCCGACGTCGGCAGCGCGGCATGCCACCACCTTGGCCGCACACTCGACGGCCTCGTGGCGCTTCTCGTCGGCTGGTGCCACACTACTGCCACAACCAAGGCCACACGCTGCACGCAGCTCAGAAGTGAGTAATCAGCGTATGTGTGTGCTTGTGTGTGTGTGTGTGCGCGCGCGCGCGCGTGTGTGCGTGAGAGGTGCATTGCGTACGAATGGGGCAGGCGGCGACGTGCTCGTGCAGCGACTTGCGCGCAACGTGACCGCCGCACGAGGGGCACACCACGCGCAGCTCGTCGAGTTTGGTGGTCACAAAGCGCGGTGGGAGCGTCACGCGCGCCATGGCAGTTGGTTGGCGGCACTGAGGGCACGACGACTTCTGGACGAGCCACGCGCAGAGGCACTCACGGCAGAACATCTGTCGGCACTCGGGCTCGACGACGGGGTCCACGAGCGGCTCCTGGCAGATGGTGCACACGAACTCGCTGTCATGGTCGTCCGTGGCGTACACATAGGCCTACATGTAACGAGTTTGGAATGAGGGGGGGGGAGAGGAGACGGTGGTGCAAGACAAGTTAGTTACCAAAGCTACTGGCGGTGGCGAAGGCGCGAACGAACTACGGGTCGTATTCTCGCTTGCAGGCTCGGGGCGTTGCATCTTTTCTTGATCTTCTTCTTGTGCGTACGGCGAATATTAATTTAGTTCTGCACACGCCCCGTTTTTCGACCAAAGCAAAGCCGGCAACGTAATTAATTTCACATGCGGGCCAAAGCAATTCTCTTCTCTCTCTCTTACCTCTCCTCTTCTTGTCGTGTGTCGTGTGCGTCGTGTGTGTCGTGTGTGTCGTGTGATCAAAAACTCTCAAAGAGCTGGATGAACTTGTCCTCGAGCGCGGCGGGGTTGCCGACGAGCGTGGTGTGGATGCCGGGCGAGAGTCGGTCGGCGACGGCGAGCACCACGAGGAAGTCCTGTTCCTGTTCCAGCTCCAGCTCCGCGCGCAGGCCCTGCACCAGCGCCATGTCCACGAAGCTCGTCTTGGCCCTGCAGCCCTCATGCCATCGCCTTGAGCGAGATCCCACGCATGCACACGCACACGCACACGCACATGTACGCATGCATACATGTATGTGGTGGGAAGACGTACAGTTGGGCGTCGACGTATTTGACGAGGAGGGCGGCGCGTCGGGTGAGGATGCGCAGGGCTTGCCTGATGAAGCCCTCTCGCACCGACACCGGCAGACGCCACGCCTCGTCCACCACCTCGGCCACCCAGCCAGACCACTCTGCTCCAAAGTCTCGTAGCAGGCCCTCCCTGTCAATGGCGCGTCAGCATCGCACGTACGCGCACGCGCACGCGCACACGCACGCGCACGCGCACACGCACACGCATCACCGCAGTGCGTACTCAGGGAAGAGCGGGCGTGCTCTGTCGAGTGTTGGCGATGAGAGCGGGGCGGGGATCTGGCCGAACTGGAGGGCTTCAAAGTAGTCGCGGCGCAGGGTGGCGTGCTGGTGGAGCGGCACCGACTGCCGCACGCTCTCCTGGTCGAGGTCGACCACGGTGATCGGTCCACGACACCAGATCACTGTCTCGTCCTTCAGCTCTTGCTGTGTGGTCACACATACGACGCACACGACATGGGCGCGCATGACAGTCAGTGTGCGCTACTGAGAGAGATAGGAGAGAGCGAGCGGATGAAGCGTACGGGAGGCAGGCCTTGGAGCACGAGGTCGGGAACGAAGACGGCTCTCTTGTGTGCGCGGGCAGAGAGGGGCAGTTCGCGCTTGAGAAGGAAGAACGACAGCGAGTCGACCCACTGTACACGCATGCAGAAAGAGAGAGAACAATGAGCCCCGCGTATGCGACGTGGCGTGGAGAAGGACGTACAGCGTTGACCAACTTGAGATCGCTTCCCAACACCACCGTGTGGTGTTGCGTGACGAGATGCGACGTTATCGCTCTGAGCACACACCACCCAACGCGCGCGTGAGCGTGGCACGTCGAGGAGGCACAGAGATGGGGTGGTGATGCGGTACCGATAGAGGAAGGAGTGGTCGTAGGCGGCGAAGCGAGAGTGGCGGAGGTCCTGACAGAAGGCCGTGCGCGCGGGGTCGGCAGGCCGCAGCTCCTTCCGGAAGAGGCCTTCGGTCGTGGACACGAACTGGGGCAGCAGCAGCGAGAACCTGGCCAGCACCTGACTCGCCTCTCGTCCCTGCAACGCGCGCGCGTTAGATTGAGCACGAGCGCATGTGAGCGGTGGCGGCGGCGGTGGAGGAGAGGTACGCGCAGCATGAGGAGGCGGAGAGAGGCGACGAGATGGAGCAGGCGGCTCTCGATGATGTGATGCACCAGCAGGTAGCGTGTGAGGTTCGAGAGCTGTACGAAGCACCACCGCCGGTCGATGTGAGGGGCCAGCGAGCACTGAATCCTGAGCTCTGTGTGAGGGAGGAGGAGAAGGAGGAGTGTACCGGAGCGAGAAGGCAGAAGGAGAACTTGGAGACGGAGCCGCGCAACCTACCGGTGAATATCACCGCCAGCATGATGTATCCTAAACGAACGCACGCACAGAGATACGTGAGGCACAAACACATGACAGGATGCACACGCACACGGCCACTTAGTGTACGCAGCGTACCCATCTCGGCAAAGACGTGGAACTTGGTCTCCATGCGGTCGTTGAGCTCCTCCTCCTCCTCGCCCAGCTCCCCGCTCTGCGGCAGCCACCGCCCGGGCCAATGTCACGGTCAGCTGATGTGCCACCAAGTGGTGCATGTGTGCGCGTGTGCATGTCACATGCGCCGTGCAGTGTCGCGTGCGCCGTGCAGTGTCGCGTGCGTTGCGTGCTTTGTGTTGCGCGTGACGTACGAGAGATTGACGTGCAAAGGTGATCTGCTGGTCTTCCGACACTTTCGAAGAGGGTCGATGCCACACCTGCTCCACTCGTGGTCCGAATATGTTGTCCTGTCCGTTCACACGCGCACACGCGCACATCGCGATGTTAGCGACTATCGGACACGCTCGAGGAAGGGAGAGCTCTGCACGCACCCAAAGAGCGAGCTGGATGCAGCTGAACCACGACGAGGAAGAAGACGACGATGACGTCGAGGGCGAAGTGGTGGTGGTGGCTGACGGCGGGTCGTCGAGTTTGGCCACCACGGTCTTGAGCGCTCGCGGCAGGAGCAGGCTCTGCCTCGTCCGTCCTCCTCCCGCCCTGCTTCGTCCTCCTGTGCATTTATTTAATTTAATTTAATAATTTAGCCCCTGGTCCGAATTTAAATTTCTAAATTGACGAAAAATAGTAAAATAGTAAAAATATTTTAAATTGGGGAAATAAAATGAGGGCGCGTACGTGCGGGGCGGGAGGAGGCGGGAGGCCAGAGGGACGACCAGAGGAGGTTCCAGACGGTGTCGGACGACGAAGACGAAGAGGAGGAGGCGGTGGAGGACGCTGCCGGCAGCGCTGGCGCGGTGGGTTCGCTTTGTGCGGGCACCGCGTCCCGTGTCGCGGTCGCTGTCGGCGACTCCATCTTTGTGCTCCGCGTTGTGCGTCTGGTTGTGACCTTTGGCTATCTCGCTTGTGACCTTTTAGTCGACATCAATAAAATACGTTTTTGTGCACAAATCGTGCAATCCCACTTCACGCAGGCACACAGCAAAACGAAATGCCCTCGGAATAAAAACCACCCCTGCCTCACACTTACTCCCTGCAACAACACACCCTGTACACCTAACATGCTCAACACTCCACACCACATAGAATGACAGTCATACCAGGAGGATCTTGTATGTGCCAGAGTGGGCCCAGAGATAGGTAAGAAATTTCATCTTCATTTTTTTTTTGTATTCAAGAGGACTGTTGTGTACAACGTGCAAGACCATGCAGCTCCTGGCCAAGAGAGCAGAGAGAGAGAGAGAGTGAGAGAGCATAGAGAGAGAGAGAGAGTGAGAGAGCATAGAGAGAGAGAGAGAGAGAGCGAGAGCGAGAGAGAGAGAAAGAGGAAGAAGAGAGGGAAGTTGGATCAGCTCTGGTTGCTCTGGAAAACGGCAAAGACGCGCTTGACGGCGGCCACTTGGTTGAGTGACGCCGCCATGCGCTTCTTGAGGGAGGCCACGATGAGCACGTTGATCAATTCCTGTATCGTGTGTGATGTGTGGTATGTGTTGAGAGTGATGAGTACGATCAGCACAAACAGGAAAGAGAAAGAGAGTGCAGGACAAGACCTTGACTTGCTTGTTGAGTTCGATCGCAGTCTGCTCCACCTGACCCTGATCGGGACCCGATCGGTGCGAACGCACCGACGAAATGATCTTGAGCTGCGTCGATCTGCACCACGTTCATAATCCCATAAGCGTCACACACACACACACACACACACACGAGCGTCACCATGCGCGCCGCACACACGCACACACGCACACACGGCTCTGGCAGATGAAGCCACACGTACTTGTCTCGCAAGAGGCCAGCGGCTTGGGTGAGCTGCGCTCGGACCTTGGTGTCGGTAGACTTGTTGTTGATCTCGAGCTTGATGCCGTCGAGTAGGCTCTGCGTCCGCTCCATGATCTCCTTAGCCAGCGCGGGCTTGTCGGCCGCGGCGCTGTCGGGTCCGCGCAGTGTGGTCAGCACCTGCTCCACCTTGTCTACCGTCTTCTGCGCCAGCGTGATGACGTTGGGCGCTTTGCCGCTCTTGCCGCTCTTGACGCCGTTCGCCGCCGCTGCCACCACGGGTTCGACGACGGCCGCTGGAGCAGTCTTCTCCGCCGGGACTTGGCTCGCCGGTGCCGCTTGCGCGCTCGGCTCCTCCACGTGCGGTGGTGGCGGCTTGCTGACTTCGACCGCCGGTGCTGGCGTCGTCGTGGCTAGCGCTGGTGGCTCAATAGCTGCGGGCGGCGCCTCCTGCTGTGTGGTTGCTGTAGTCGGTGCGGTCGCCGTGACGGCGGGGGCCTCGGTGCGCGGGGTCAAGGAAGATGACGACGAGTTAAGACTGCTGGTGCCGCTGTCCATCAGCGACTCGCCGTCCTCATCCTCCTGGTCCTTGTGCAGCGCTGTGAGCGTCTCTAGGGCCGTCCGCAGTTGCTCCTGTCTGGTGGGCGAGGGCGAGAGCGGCAGGGAGAGGGAGATCATCTTCTCGAAGCGCTTGCCCATCTGCTTCTGCGAGCCCATGAGGCGCTCCTGGAGGGCGATGTCCTTGGGATGCTGCGTGGCCTCCTCGGCGTACTTGGCCACCTTCTCGCTCCACTGCTTGAGGTCGTTGATGGCTGCGAGCGCCTCGCTCTTGCGCGCGTTCCATACGACGTACGCGCCCTCGTCCCCGGCGCCGACTGTCGCCTCGTTCTTGCTGATCATGGCCTCGACCTCGGCCGTGAGGAAGTGGACCATGTCGAGCTCCTCGCGCGCGGCGGTGACCAGCTCCTTAGTGACCGAGCTGCCCATCATCGACGCGATCGATGCCGAGTGGACCCGCTGCGCCGCCGCTGCCTCCTCTTCCTGCTGCTGTCGCTTTTGCCTTTCTCGTTCCATCTCTAGTTCCTTCGCCTTCTCGCTTTCCTCCTTCTGTTTGTCTTGCTGGGCGAGTGCGGCTTCAAGTTGTCGTCGCAGCTCGACGGTGTCGCGCTCTCGCGCGCTCTTCTCCTCGGCCAACGCGGCCGCCAGCTTGGCCTCCCACGCACTCCGTTCGCGCTCCTCCGCCTCGGCCCGCGCACGAGCCTCGGCCTCGGCCTCGACTTCCCGTTGGGCCCTCCACGCGCGCAGCGCTTCGGTTTCGCTCTCGCGTTCGACCAGCGCGCGCCGCACAGCGTCGAGCTCTTCCTTTTGCTGGCGCTCGACATCGGCCCGCGCTTCGAGCTCCTTCTTGGCCTGGACCAACCCCTCCTTGAGCTGCTGGGTCGTGGCCAGCACCTCCTTGAGCTCCTTGTCGCGCTGCGCGGCGTCGGCCTTCATCTTCTTGTAGAGCTCGCGCTCCTTCTGCATCTTCTTGACCTTGGCCTCGAGCTCCTGCAGTCGTCGCTCCTTCTCGGCCGTTTCCTTGTCCCGGACATCCTGCTTGGCGGTCTTAAGCTCCTTGAACTCCTTGTCGCGCGCCGTCAGCTCTTTAGAGACGTCAGCGAGCTTGGCTTTGAGCTTGGCCGCGATGGCCTTCTCTCGCTCTCGCTCCTCGTCCAGCATGTGAAGCTGCTCCTCCATCTTCTTCACCTCCTCCTCTCGAAAGATCAGCTCCTCTTCCAGCTCCTCGGCCTTCTCTCTAAGCTTTTGCTGCACACACGCACGCACGCAAGAGCATCGTCAGCGACCCGCACCACCAACGCAGCAGCAGCAGCACAAAGAAGCGGTACCTCGAGCTCCTGGTGGAAGTAGGCCTTCTCTGCTTCGACCTCGGCCTCCTGCTCCTTGCGCTCCTCCTCCTTCTCCTGCAGGTCATTCAAAATGATTTGCTGACTCTCCAGCGACGACTTGAGCAGCTGTGCACGGGGTGCAGGCATGCAGCCACAATAGTGTTAGAGCGTACGAACAACATTGTCATATGCGTGCGTGTCGGCTGCACGCACCTCGATTTCGGCGATGCTCTCCTGCCACTTCTCCTCAGCTTCGCGCCGCGTCTGCTCCTTCTCCTCGGCCCGCTTGCGCTCCTCCTGCTTCTCGCGGATGAGCCGCTTGATCTCGGCGTCCTTGGCCGCCAGCCGTATCCGCATCTCCTCGAGCTCGCGCCGTCGCTCGCCCGACTCCTCCTCGTAGAACGGCGACGAGGCAGGCAGCGGCGACCCCATCACGAGCGGCGACGACGCAAACGACGAGCCGGCGGGCGTCGAGACAAAGGGCGACGACGCGCCGGCAGTCGACAGGAGCGAGGCCGAGCGCGCCGCCGACGTCGGCGATCCAGGCGTGTTGCCGGATGAGGGCGACAGCGAGGAGTACTTGGCCATCATCATGCTCAGTCGCTTCTGCTTCTCGAGCTCGCGCTTGTGCGAGAAGGAGCTGAGCTTGAGCTTCTCCTCAAACTCCTTCATGCCGCGCTCGACCTCCTCCTCGTCCACGACAGCGGCGCCCTGCTCATCCGCGGACAGCGTCCCATCGCCATCGGCGTCATCGCAGGACTCAAGGCCATTCAGAAACTGCTGGCTCGAGTCTGCGCACCACGGCCATGTGACTCATCTGTGAGCGAGCGAGCGAGGTTGCGACGCTTGCACTGCCACGGCGCACAGGCAGGAGTGTAAGAGGG